>JAUKPT010000027.1:0-33998 GCA_032273505.1 Nanomia bijuga | reverse complement strand
GAGTTTTAACTAGTCAACTGAACGAGTTGTAACTAGTTAGCTTAACGAGTTTTACCTAGTCAGCTGGACGAGTTTTAACTAGTCAGCTGGACGAGTTTTAACTAGTCAGCTGGACGAGTTTTAACTAGTTAGCTGGACGAGTTTTAACTAGTCAGCTGGACTAATTTTGGGTTTTAAGTATAGAGCAAAAACTTTAAATGAGGCTTTACCACAATTGAGCAAATTGTTTCCCCCTTTTGACCAAATCTTTGGGTCATAGAGGATGTAATGGGAGGGCAAATTACAAAATAATATTGTTCGTCATTGTTTTATTGTCCATTAAAATTACTTTCACTCATTCATCCAAAGGCGTTTCATCTGGCACAAACGCTTATTTATTCGAACTAAGGTTAACTTTTGAAACATAATGGGATCATTAAGATTCTATAATGACTTTTTAAGATAGAACACTTATCTCTTTCACAGGAAGTTTGTTTAGATAAGGTAATGTGAGAAAAAATAGGAACATGTTTCATTTTAATTTCTTAAATAGTTTGCATGAAAAAAACAAGTTTTAAATGGAAACCTCTTATCATAAAGAAGTGATATAATACTCATTTAAGCTTAGACGTAAACAAATACTAGCGTCATTAAATCGTTCTGATACACTTGCAACCATTATTTGAAATATTTGAATAGATTTTAGTTCACAATACTAGGGGTAAAATAACTCGAACTTTTTTTGAAGAGATTATCATACTAGAAGATTAATCAAATTTTATGGATTCATTATATTAAGTTGAATTAGATTTATCTTGTGACTACACCTCGACTCAAAACGACTGTTATGAATTTTCGTTAAAATTTAATATTTTGAATTACAAATCTTGAGGCAAATTTGCCTTTTCGCTCTCTAAGTTCCTAAATTTTATATGCTCAAACAATAGGGCTTGATCTTTTATTATCTTCTATTAAATTAAGCATCTATTATTCAAATGAAAATAACACAAAACTCATATTATTTATTTCTATAATTCCACCTTGACAACACCTTAGTAACCCATTCGCTCACTCAATTAAATAATCTTCAAAATTGCCATTTGATTTACAAGCAATTTTTTCTGAGTTGTGAATTAAATTTGAATAGTAATTATTTTGTTGAGTTTGAGAAAAGAAAAGATTGATCACAAATTTGTTCTAAAGAAAAGAATCAATAAAAAAAACTATTTTGTATTATTGTTTTCTATAACTATCATAGTGCGTTTATATTTGTGTACAATAAAAACACTTGACCGCGCGCTCATAACCTCATATCATTTCAGTTGTTACTAGAAGTTATAGTTGACTGCTAAATGTTTATACAAATGTTGATTCTACAAGTATCAAGTAACAGACTCAAGCATACATTCAAACTAAAACATTAAAAAATATATACTGCTTTTTTTTTCTCGAATAGAGAGAAGAGTGCGCGATGAGGTGTTGTCAAAAGAATCATGCTTCTTTTTTTCTTAGAAAAAGAATAATTTAGTTGTATAGGTGTGTTTTTTCTTTATCATATCAGTGCATGTATTTTTGATTATGAAAAAATGGTTGTTCTTCTATATCGGAGATAATGTATGTGCATTCTTAAAAACAACTATTTTCTATTTATTGTGTTCTGATTTTCTATTTATTTTGTTCTTCTAGTCTCACGTTGCAACGGAGCTGTAAATTTAAAACACGGTGTTTATGTTTACGGAAAAATTATGATATGGTGGTAGAAGAATCATATATTAAATCCTGTTCTAAACCAAAGAACACGAATAAAGATTAACGCTTTTACATAATATGTAGATATCATCGACAAATTAAAGAAAATACGGCGAAATAAGCTTCGCCAAATCGTCATCGCTTATATACACATGGTTGTACGAAAAAAAGTTATTAGAAAATGTCATGGTGATTACAAACGTTGGAAATTATTACCGGTTAGATATGTGTTTATTTTTTTAATTGGCGCTGTACCTTGTTTTGTTTGAAAGGCGATCGTCAATGACATCATCGATAAAGCAACCAGTAAAATATGCGTCATAACGAATAGTCATGTAAAATAACAGATAATTATCGCAAAAAAGTAATACTGATATGCCATGATGAAAGATAACAGATGATCATTTTGAATAGATGGTGACATCGTAGTGGAGAATATGGAATGTATTCATTGGATTCGTGAATACACTCATTTTTGAGCGAATATTTCTTTTTTTTTGAGTAGAATAATGATAAAAGAAGATTTGAAATGGGACACGAAATATGATTTTTGAGTTTTTGGAATGCTACTGTGACCCAAATCCACAATGGCCATTGTGGAATCGGTTTTCGTACGCCGGATACGCGCTGTCGTAGTTAGAGGTAGGTGTACGCCGGTATCAAAACATTTTCTATTGGTTGTACTTTTCTTCTGCTGGTTTAAAGGCTTTTTATGAGCGTTGGTACTTAATTTGATATTAGTGACGTCTTACGCCGTCATATTGGGGTTCGCTACGCCGGTACGCCGGGAAAGAGGCTTGTTTACGCTGGATATATCCGCCGAAAATACCCATAGATTCACACACACCTCAAGTCCATGTAGGCATGTACCGGGTTTTATACAACAAACTTGAGACATAGATAGAGTTCAAATGTTCGTGGATTACAAATATTCTACTCCACCCAAAGTGGATGTGGAGTGTGTTCGGTGCATTCATGATGAATACACTCATTTTAGAATTTAGAGCAGAATATTTCTTTCATGCGTAGAATTAAGACGAGGGCTAAATCACTTTTGAAAACCCTCGTACACCTTGCCTCAAATTCCTATCGTGTTTTTAGATATCTCATGAAAATTATATCGTTCAAACATAACTCTCGTACACTTTTGAAGAGAGTGATTTACCCCTCGAATTAAGATACGCATAAATGAGACCTGAAATCTGACCAATCTTGAGTGAACTCGTTTATGAAGATACTTCAGAAAAAGGTTCAGACCGCCACTGCATTTTAGTCCTTTATGATAATTCTCTTGAGAATTGTTTGTATATGGATTGAGGTTTATCGTTAAACAATACATTTGTTCATTTGGCACGGATAACGATCGATGAAAAGATCAGTTAATTAGTTCAAGATAACCTTCTTTCCGGATTTAGATTAACGATTTGATGGTTTATGGTAGGGAGTCATCGATAGAGGATAAACGAGGAGAATTTATTCTGACAAGGACGGAATGGATTGGCTTTCTAATTATTTTTTTTTATGGATTTAAGTTTTTGTTGGAAGGATTTTGCGAGTGACGCCAGGTAGGTATGGAATGGCAAGTATGGATTTAAAAGGGCGCTTAATCTAGTGCCAAATTTACCCGGGTTTTGTTTTGCGTGTACAGCATTGATCTTTGACCGTATTTTCCATAGGCATAATTCAAAAACTATAAATACGGTATCCTCAAAGTTTCTAAGGAATAGTTCTTCCACGTATACCTTTCTGCATTTTCGACCTCTCTAACATCTTTTGCATTTTAACCTCTCTTAACTCATACAAAATTAATGAATCCTCACTTTTCCTTCTGCCCGAAGCATACTACAGCGGGGTATATCAACAGAAAGAGCATCTACTTCTACGATAGCCCTGGACCCCCTATCCCCATATTCAGTGCGTCTATAAAACAAAGAGAGAGCGATTGCATCAAACACTTATCCCTACAGCATATTATGAAATCCATTTGAAGTTTGAAATAACGCACGCAGTATGCTCTATTGAAAAAACAATACGTCTGTAAGTCATTTGTTCTCAAAAACTTTGAAAGCATGCTGCTTGTCAAAGCAATGCCGCAATGTCGCACACATACACTCACAAAAGCAAAATAGCATTTCATTTCATTATCCATTCTAAGTAAGTTTGAGTAAGCAGGATTTTTTTGATAAATTAATAATATTATCCACAAATAATAGTTTCTTTTTATTAATCTATTGATTTGTTATTAAAGCGACTATGATTAATTACCAGCTCTCTTTATATATATTCACCTATTTATTTATTTAAGATGTCATTTATCTTTTAATTACTGTTTAGGGATGATTGAGTTATTATTAATCAATTTCTCTCTTTTTTATTTAATTCATGATTTTTTTTTTAAATCGTCTTTATTTTTGTTGATGTGTTTCATTTGTATACGTGCGTGTTAGCGTTGGGAGGCGTGCGTTATTGAGAGAAGTTTTGAAGAGAGTTGAAAAGTGCGAGACTCGGTGTTTATGAATATGTTTGCTGAAGTTTAATCACAAGACAAGATCTTTTAATTTAAGTTATGTATAATTTTTTATGTCCTTGAGTCTTTGCCAACTAAAGTACAGTGAATAAATTCGGTGAAGAATCTTTCGTGAAGATCTATTTATAAATATGAAGTGTTAAATATGGTGTATATATATTTATTTATAATGTTGTTGGAGAATTATGTGATTTTTTAAAGAATTACGAGGAACTACTTTATCATGACCGGAATTTTCACACTTCGTGGAATGATATGGACTTGTTAGATGGGAAGAATTATTTTTATTACCCTTTATCAAATATTTTTTGGAACTATTATATAACGAGCATGCAGACACTTGAGTGTCATTTTTCAGTTTACTAGAGCGCTATAATTTGTTGTCGCACGAACCATGTACATTACATTTTTAACACTTTCTTTATTTTTACTTTTAGATACATTAACACTAAATAAATATATATATATAAAAACCAAAAAACATTAGTAGAAGAACAAGACTCGAAGATTTGGATGTATTTTTATATCAAAGACAATCTACTTTAGAATGGCTTTCCAGCGATCGTATTACCATCTCTATATTTTAATATTAATTTTAGTTTCTGTCGTTAATTGTGATTATGTGAGTGTAGTGGAAAATTCAACTGTATATTTAAATTGCGGGAGTAAGAACCATGATAAAGTTGTTATATCGAAGTGGTTTGACCCGACGGGGTCGGATGCAACCCTCCATGAGCGGTTTAGTGTATCGGCGAATGGTTCGTTAGTTATTAAAAACGTCCGGCGTTATGATGCCGGACATTATACGTGCAGTAGTCAAGTACAGACAGAAAGAGGTTTAACGCCGATAAAGTTGATGATTTATCTCAATATAAAATGTAAGTTTTTTTTATTTTTATTTTCTATTTGAGGTCACAAGTAAACAAATATTTTTCATAAACCCGTCGAGGATTCGTTAAAAGTCTTGGGATCTCTGGGCCTGGTTGTTAAAACGTTATTTATACCAGTTTTAAGCTAAACTCTGTCTAAGAAAGAAATATCTGACGTCACACAATAATGGTTATGCTATATAAGTTATATTATAACGTTTCAACAAATGGGCCCTTTTCTAAAACTTTTCAAACCTCCAACTTTAGTCTCTTCGGCTCGTATAGAAACGGGTCTAAGACCTAAAACGAAACCAAGAAAGATTTCGGAGATGTTTGCTTCGCAGCGTTGTTAATGTTGTTATATAAATACCAATATTTTGCTAATTTCGCTCAAAGATGTGTTCACTATTCTTTATCCTATATCCCAAAGTGAAGTTTTAATCTAGAACAATTCTCCTGGGTCGTTTGTTTGTACATGAAACTCGCGACAGACCAGACCAGGACTCATTCAAACTCACGTCTCAAGCTGTGCCCAAGCCCTCCTTAAAATTGCTTTAAAAAACAAGTTCTCATGAATTTGTTTATCGCATTGTACATTATTTATTTGTTTATCTAATCACTAATTTGTTTGTTAGTTTATTATCTTCCATGCTGTCATCCCCCATATGTATTGACAAAGAAAACTTGACCATCGATCTCTTCATTTGAAATTCATGTTTTTAGGGGTGGGACCCAACTTTTTATCTCATTCCGTGTTTTTTCTTTCTTTCTTATCGAATTTCGTTTTTTGTTTTTTCATTTTACAATACTTTCATTGATGAGACTGAAATCACGAATTTCATTGAAATTTTGCTTTTTATTTTACACAAGGGAAAATATTTTGTTAAGAAAGGCGCCCAAATGAACCTCATTTATCTATTGTTTATAGTTTTTTATTTTTAAAATGTTGGTTGTGTGTGTCTTTTCAAAACTTCCTTTAAATAATCAAAATATCTTATCTTTCAAAGAAACATCGAATCATTTTGTCGTTTTAAAGCCATTGGAACGAAACACGGATGTCTACGAGCGTGTTTCTCTCCATCTATGTGCTGGTCCGGTGTTATCATTTCATCTTCATTTCACTTTTTGGATCCCCCGCCCTCCCCTAATCCAGTAAACGGCCGAGTAACGGGGGTAACGGGAACATCATCATTTTCTGTGACCCTCCCCCGCCCCTATAAAAGTTGGACGTCATATTTTTATGGTCTCTAATGTGTACTGCCTCTTGTCGGAATTGTCTGTGTACCGTGGCGGATCCGGGCCTTTTTCTAAATTATCTTCAAAAATGGTTTTACTCAAGATTAGTCGAATTTCAAATAATCATTATTTCGAGGTCATCGTTGACACTAATGATGTTTTGGTCAAATTATTTCTGTCCTAATTTTTCCTTCTTTCGGCATTACACCCGTTGGCCTTTTACAACAACCGTTACAGAAATAGCAGATTCTACATTTCAGTTTATCATAATTCGCTGCGTTATTTCCTCTCAAATCCAATTTATCGATTGGCTTAACAATGTGATCCCTCCGTCCAACGTTAAGTTTTGGGATTACAACTAGATCATCGCTTCGTTACGGAGAGAATTAATCCTTTTATTACTATAAATACGTTTTTAAATCCCTCTCCTCTTATGAAATAGCTAATTATGAAATAGTTTTAACCTAATGATGAAGGTCTATTAGTTTGACACAGGTGAATATATTTGCTCTTCTTAGTGGTATGTGGGGTTTAAAAACTTATTCGAGAGATCTAATGGTTTTACTAAATTGTTTAACTGCTTACTGTGTTAATATAATAGTTTCGAGGGACCTATTTTAACAATATAACTGTGTATTGACGATCATATACCATTTTCAAGGAACTGACGGATCTATTTAAGCGTGTGCTGTGATTCAATTTTCATTGTAATACATTTGACTGTGAAACAACAACGAATCCGAGTACAAATAAATCCCCCAAAAATCCGATATATCCATACATTCTCAAAAATATCTATAGTCCAGTAAATCTAGACTCAAAAGGGGGTTAACCCCAAACAAATTCCAACAAACTTCAAATATGTGTTTTCAGTTTTGTTAGGGTATTGTAAGTTGTGAAAAAAAAATCGAGACTTTTTTCCCACAATCAAAAATAACCATACAATATTGAAAAAAACATATTTGACTTTTGTTGCAATTTGTTTGAGGTTATCATCTATATTTACTGGACTACTAACTCATGTACATGATCTTGTCAAGTGGTTTATCTCTCGAACGAATCCTCAGCTGTTTAGCTTTACAAACCCTGGAGGGAATCGAAAGCAACTTGTAATTGTTCAGATATGATGTAATACCCCATCCATTATCTCACGACTGCTTGTTTAAGAACTTCCTTCCGTACAGCTCTCACTTGGCTGCAGTGGTCTATTATTCCCTTGTGAGAACCTTGTATTGCGAAATAAAGGATTAAAAGTATAAAAGGGCATTTTGAAACGAGACGAGGGCTGTGTTTTTATCAAGTATTAATGAAGTCTTAAGCCATGAAGGAGAGCGGGGCGGCATTAATCTCATACGTGGAAAGATTGATAAGCATAATGTTTTGGAATAACATATGATATAACCTATGGGCGCATAGTCTAGTGGTTAAAACGTTACGTTACGAGATCAACTATTGGCACTGCATTTTCCAATAGTAAAATTCTTTGTCAAGAGGGTGTGAGTTTCGATGCTCCAGTCTGGCATAAACTTGATGCATAAACTTGATGCCTTTTTCTATTGAAAAAGACTTCTCAATCGATAATCATTCCATCGAAACATACTCCCCTTACACACCCACATTTTATCTAAAAAATAAAAAAAAATAACATGCAGATTGAAAATCAAGGCATTTTTTCTCAATAGAACGTAAAAAAATGATGCAACTGGAATAATAGAGCTTGATAGATTATGCATAGGAAAGGAAAAAAATCAAATATTCCATTAGTACTAAAATGAAATACATAGAAAAACTCATTTTAATAATTCTGTCAGAAGGAGAAGAAATTAAGTTCGACTTTTTGATTTTGAGAGGTCAGTAGTGTTGGCACCTGCTTCTATCCATAATTGGAGCAACACAAATCTAAAATATGATTTTTATTCGTTTATTCGGTTTGAAATAAGCTTTTTTTATAGGTTTCTACAAATCTCTCTGTTTAGTATAGAAATTAAATTATTTTCACAATAAAATGATGTTAATTTGATTGTAATGGAATTTTCCTTTTAATTGGTTCTGAAAGATGATTGGTTAATCTTTTATAAAACTAGACTTCTAGCCAACTATATTCTGTTTGTACTCGAATGCTACTCAATAAGTTAATTAAAAATAATTATATATTTTCCAAGTATGGTTTCTGGTGTGAATTTAGGTTATAAAGGCTAACTCAAGATCGAGTAAGGCACTCCCTGTTTTGAGAAATATTGCGGTGTTGTAATTCAGGCATGAAGGGCCAACTTGGAATGATACCAGTTTTGAATTTTGAATTTTGCAAACTAAACCATTTTTACCTGAGAGGAGAATGCTAGTGGACAAAATATATCTAAAATATATTTCAAAATTATGAGACTTTCGTCTGTACACCAATGGCATAAATCGTGTTCGGTTTTTGAATCACACTTAAAATTACATCTCTTATATTCAAACCGATTTTCGATTTTCCTCGGTTAACCCGCACTAACCCTTCAATCCTTCAAGACAGCAGGCCTCAAATAATGATTAACCACCAAAAAACGTTTCCTTCCACTCATCCATCCGCCATCTTTAATTCCCCATAGTAACTCATTTAAACACAAGTGACGTCAAGCACCACAATTAAACATCATTAAGTTATTATGGTTAGAGGGAAATTGCATTCGATAACCTCTTGGTAATTGCGCCTCTTGTAATTAGTGGCTAATTATAAAGCCAGCGACCTTATTTTATATTACTTAGCTCGGTTATTTGAGTACTTTTATACAAGTGGATGATGATAGATTAAGGATAACTGGTTAATAGATCCGATTTTAGGTAATAATATTTTATCAGTGTATCAACAAGACATTTCTTTTATCTGTAGTACCCAGTGCAAAACCTTTTCTGTATCTCGTATAAGTAAGGAAAATAGGTGTCCCTATTGTTTGACGTTTGTAAAATCTTTCCTATGACGCCCGACCCAGTAAGAAGATCAACGCTTAATGCCTGTGAAAAATGCCAATACAATATGATTTCCAAAATTTAAAGATTCCCAAGATTCCTAGATTCCTGTGTAGTTTTTATTTTGCGTGTAGCGGGTAAATCAAATTCAAGTTAACCAAAATGCTAATACTCTCCTAAACCTTAACTTTATGTTGCTGGTTACCCCTGACCATTCATTGACCCAGTGATGGCAATAGTCTCATTTCCTTTCTACTGTCCCAGTAAGGGCGAGTCTTCTCCCTTCAGCGGATCCTATCATTTCTCTTGCCAGCTCTGACAAACGAATAATATTGCCTTCATTAAACCTTCTTCATCCTTGCTATAGTGCTTGCAGTTAGCTCATGCCAAAAGGCTGCAATAGGTTAGATTTGTGCGAAACAAAGGAAACCTTTCCTGTTATGATGGGTAAACCAAAACAAAGTCCTTGTTCGAATTAAATCCATGCTGTTTATAGCATCTATTTTTTGGGTTTTGTTACGATCTCTTCCGGTTTCTATTCATACATATGTCAACAATTCTAGAGTCCCATAAAGTTGAATGTACTTCTCTGTAGCCTTATCAAATACCGGAATTGACTCTTAATTTAAGAACATTTTGTTAAAGATATATTACTTGCAGGAATCCAAATCACATGTCTCGAATTCTGAATTTTGATTGGGTAAGAGCATTTTATGTTTAGTCTGACCTAGTTTGATGTTTGATGTCTTACTTGTCGAATTTGATACAAGCCACATTTACTTTGAGTTGTTTTCAATCGGATGGTGCTGATGGTGATACGATGGCTTCGTTCATAGGTTCACTAGGTAAGGTTGTTTAACTTCCAGTTTTTTGGCTGTCTTATTTGTTGTTAAATCTTAAAATAAACTTTGTCTGGTAATGACGCTTTTCCTTTTTTTCTTTCTTAGAATTTTGAAGCTTGGGTCAAGCACTTTAAGTGGCTAGTATATCAAGACATAAAAAAGAAATATTTTAAAGGCCATTTTGGCCTTTTTGGCTGTGAAATATTTTATTTTAAGGTTATTTTGAAGACTGGAAAACTGAGTTCTTCCTTTCACTTTCTTTTAGATTTTTGAAGATTAGGTCCGAGCGTGACTTAATTCGTCACATATTAAGTAGCTTCAAGCATGGAAAAAGTGTTATCTAATTCTTGAACCAAAACATTCATTGACTGTAAACCTAAGATATTATCAACGTTTGAAAGATGACTTGCTATCAATTCTCTGTAACATGGACATAACTTTCTTGTTTGATTGCATCTAAGGGTGACGAAGTCAGAACAAAATTGCTATCACATAAATTGTCACTTGTCAAGCCAAGTATTTCTTCACTGTTGTGGAATGTTGTATTCCCGTACTAATGAATTGTTTATGAGGAACCCCGTTTTATGTGGCCTCTCATCCTTTTAACACTAATAACGCGGTAATTAACGCGGTGATTAAGAATTGTGAAGTGGCACGCGAAACAATGGTATTAATGTATTAATCTTGAATTGTTTTGTAAATAATTCTTGATTAATCTTCTTTCTTGGGTTTTTACCGGCTTTTTGTTAGAACCCGACCGGCAGTCGCCTGCTAATGAATTCTTAAACATGTAGTTAAGGCTTAAATCTCGGATAAATTACCAAGTAATAAATGGTTTTGATCCGATTTTTCGATATAACAACTTCAAATGTCTATGTTGATTTTGGATCAAAAAGAATGTCAAAGATTTGACCCTGAACTTACTTAGGAACAGAAATTGAAGCTCAAAACTGTATTTCAGCTGTTAATAATTCATATTATTAAACCGAACGATTCCTGGAAATAATCTGGCACGGCGAGTATGAATCCTTCTGAATCGACGGTTCACTTCTATTGAATTGCCAACTTCTATTTACGGTATTGGCGTGGGTTCTTTTAATCTTTTCTCTTGAATACACCATTTATCCATTTCAAATCGGATAAACGTCGCTTTCTGTCTCCACGAAGATAATTAACAATTCCAAACCCCTAAATTGAAGTTCTACTGAGATACCGATAGCCTTTAGAAAGACATAGGTCTACATCTTAAGGCAAATTAAAGCGTTTTTGCAATGATTTAATTTACAATATATGGCGTAAATATTGCTGCATATTATTTTCTAAATTCATTTAATCTATTATATACTCGATAGAATGCTAAGTTTCTATAGTTTCCATAAAGATTGGATTAGACTCTCATGTAAACAATAGTCCTTAATATGAATCCTAATTGGACACCGAAAGCCTAAAAAAGGGTTTATGTTTTGGTCATGAGGTAAACAATATATTAGCTTTAGGTGATAATTTGATGAACTTGTACCTTGTGTAGATTTTGGGATCATTCAAATTGAGTTAGGAATATGTTTATTTTGACCTGCACTTGAGGTGATATTCGTTTGATGCAGTAAATTAGCACCACCTCTAAGACGAAAATTGGATCCTACTAAAAATGACGCGGGACCAGAAATAAAACCATTTTTAAAGATGCTGTTTGACACATTTTCTCTAACCAGGTGTGAAAAATACCGTCGGACATCGGACGCATCGGACATGTCCGAAAAGTCAAAATGTCCGAGAGAAAAACTCAATCTTGTGAATCCCAGGGTAGGTTATGCCTGGAAAAGGGTATAATATTATTTGCAGGCCTAACGGTTTTTCTATGTAAGCCTTGAGCGTACAAGTGTAAATGTCATCCAACTTTTTTTTGAAACATTTTTGAAAACCAATATCACTGTCAAGAAATTACATTAACAATATCATTAACCGGTTATACAATACCTTTTCAAATACTTCAACGACTGATGGATATTATTCTGTCTATTTATAACTGTAGTTAATGGAAACCAAACCGATATATATTTATGTAGGTATATCGAAGGGTTGGAATGCGAAATGAACAGTCTGAAATTATTATGTGTGGAAATAGGTTTCCGATGATGCGGTGGTTGCCATTGGCTACCTCTAATTTACAATTTATAATGTCCAAGGTTCGTGGCGGATCTGGTCCTTTTTCTGAGTATCAATATTGGTTTCAGGATTCATTTTTGTTCTGTTCTACTCATTAAACAAATATTTTCTCTAAAATGAATGTATTTATTAATACGTTGAAGGTATCGGAATTGATATAGCACGCGTTGTACTTTGCATCAGTAAGGATTGCCGCCAAACAACTATTTTTCACATTATTTAGTATTTCCTGCCAAAACTTGAATTGATGCATGTATTTTTCCTTGTTTTCTTATTTCCAGTATCTATGAAAAATGCATTTCGCAACGCTTATATCATTGATGGGCAAACACTGATTACTATTGTGTCCACCTGTCAACTTGATAGAGGGGGGTTCCCTTTCATCTTTTCCTATCATTTATCTCTGTTATCATTACACCTAATTGATTGTTTGTTTGAAGCGTTGATAAGCTCTCGACTTTCCCATCACGTGAGAGCGCGGCTTACAATCATTCACTCATGATGGAGGTTATGTAGCCGTTGTATATTGTATATTGTATTCCCCTTACCTCAATCCCATAGCACTGATCGCTATCTGCTTGAGGTTCGCTTGTACCTGTCTAAGGATGTTGTTATTGTGAGGGTTAGTGCGGTAATGATTTTTGACACTTTCGGCACTTAATCTTGTAAAACTAAGAAAGAAATTTTCTTTTCTTTAATCTTTTCTAAAGGATCTTCAGAATAAACTAAGGTGTTGACATATGTTTTTCTACTTCATCTTTTGTCGATCCCTTTTCACGCAACAATCGGCAATAAATGACTGATCTCAAATTACTTTAGTAGCCCTAATAATACAGCATTTGATTGAGCGTGCATTTTTGGATCCATACAATCGTCAAATTATTATCAAAAGCCAGATCTTTCGTAACTTACTTTATCATCAGATAAAATCACTCACCGCAATATTCTAATAGCGGTTTAAATGTATCAACAACCCAGCAATGCATAATCCTGACCCTAATCCTAATTAGGCTCATACATGCTGGTACAGATGCTTGAGAATAATTCGTTTATCTTGGGAAGGCATCGTTTTTTGAGGAAGTGCAAATTAGAAATTATTTGAGCTTGATTTTGATAAGAGGGCTTTTTGATGATAAACTACTTATTATTATTATTTCTATACAAACTTTTAACAAGCATCGGCAGCAAGAAGATTTAAATGGTCTGAAAACTTAAGATGAGCTATTAAACAAATTGTATGAACTGGCTCATGAGAAATAATTTCAAGATGAAAGTCCGCCCCTCTTGAAGTCTTAGAAGTGTTAAAACCTCGCTGACAATTGTGTTGTGTAAAAGGGAAGTAACCGTTGTCAGATTAGGGTTGGTCCTTGCAAGGGTTTCAACAAAAAATGCTGTCGACAATGAGGTCCTTACCTAGAATCTTATTGTACTAAAGCTTAATTTACTTAAAGAATATCACGATATTTTGCATGTATTTTGAGAACGGATTTTTGTGATGGAAGGGGTATTAAGGAATAATTCTTACAGCCAGGTAGGTATTTTTTAAATATCTGGTAAGCATAATGCAAGATTTTGGGACAAGTAGAACTTGATTATGAGGGCTTCTCTGATAGTTCTACGTAAAAAACTATTGTCTTAATATATCCAAAAAATAGTTCTTTGTCAAGCTTTATTTTTCTATATGAACATTCAATAAAATCATATTATTGTTTTCTACCAGAACTCACACCATCCATCTCTATGGTTTAAGTTACAATTTTGAAACATTTGTTAGCGTATGAATAATTAACCAAAATTTTTTCATTTCATGGTTACCACAGCCAATCAAGTAAAACAAAAGTTAAAAAGAAGAAAACCTGAACATAAATCTTTCGTATTCTTTGTGGTTCTTCATTCATTTCAGTTTTTTAATAGGAAGAAATGTAACAGAGGGAGGGCTATCATTTTTCTATGAATTAATAAGATCCTGGTTTTTGTATTGCTATCTCGGGACCTCTCTCAAACACGCAATCTTTTATTATTTCCTTATATACTGAACTGTATTTGTGCATTTGATGAATGTTCGAGACAAATGATTTATTCAAACTCATGAGGAAAAGTAAAACAAAACTTTTTCAATCTTTTATATTCATATTCATCTTTGATTGATGTCTTTTACGACAAATTAAAACGACACTATTAATTTTTACGTACCTAGAAATATCCAGAGTTTTGACCCTCCTTCCCTCGATATATGACGATATATGACAATAGAAAAAGCACTAGAAAACAATACACAATAGACGTGCACAAGAAATTAACAGGACATTTCCCTTCCTTTCCCCCTCTAGACATGCATAAGTACTTATAATGGTTAGTCGCCATTCATCGTGGTCAAAGCAACCTAACAGCGCAGTCAACCATGACAGTTATCATACCTAATTATATCATATTGATTATATTTAAGAATCTATTCTGGTCAAAATCCAACATATTGACTTTTTGTCCAAGGACTAAAAGAATCCCGCTATCAACAGTCAACCACTTCTCACTGAGGCGAACTATGTCTTTACCATTCATCCATTCATTCTGACCCATTCATACCCCAATCCCGCAACCCATTACAATATTCCCTTAGTTGTGGGCTGACCACTTCAAAGTCAATGGATACTTCATCTCCATACTTAAGTTAAAAATTGCCCCAACCAGCACACATGCACATGCACAACTGTGATGATATCTTCCCGAAATCACTTCAACTAATTAATACCCTCCCCCTCTAACACCGCAAGCATGCTGACTCATCTGCATAAGACGTTGCTAATCTACCATTTTGCAAGATGGCAGGCATTGTACCGCGTTCATTATAATTCCCTTTGAACTAATTAAAGATCCAACTTCTCTTTAAATTTTCAAAAACATAAAATATTTCAAAAACTATTTCTTTTTCTTGGCTTTATATAGAAATAATAGAAATAAACTGCAACACTGTTTTATAATGAATGCTCTGAGGTCTCTCTGCAATATTATTTTTCTTTTTTAACATGAATTTCTCTCTGTAGCTTTATAAAAGACTAGTTGTGTTCCACTGTGTTTCGAATAAACACCTCTCCCTTCTTACGAAGGCTTGTTTATGAATTTGTTGGGCATGCACACCTGTGAGCGGCTTCGTGCGACTGCGTTCTTCTTTATGAAGACGAACAGAGGCGGGACCTTCTACCTCTCGTGCAGAACTGTTCCGAGGATTGTTCGCAGAGCTTTTTGATCTTTGCAGCGAAAAGCGAAAATTATATGGCCGATTGATTGATTGAAGATGACATCATCAAGATTCTCTTTGGTTCATGAAGAAGCGTTTTTTATCATATTTTATTTTAACAAAACATCAATTTGAGACATATTAGATTTTAACCTATAAGCTTCCCAATCAAATTGCTTAAAGGGCCGAAATTTGACGAGAACCCCTAAAATAGATTGTATTCGTTGATAATGTTTTTGTGTTATTTCTTGCGTGGAGAGTTTTATTTCTAGTTTCGGATGGATGAACCCTTACTCCTTGCTCTGTTCTTGTGTTGATGTGGTGCGCGAATGCACGCGACAATGTTTGAAAGCTTCTTCACTGGGGTGTCTAGAAAAGAATCTCTCTTTATTTGCCATCTTAGTCTTGTTGAACATAAAACCATTGTCTCTCCACTTATGTGTGTGGTAGAATATCGATTTATAGATAAGTGGAGATGTTTTTACATTTTTGGTAGGGGGTGATTGTGGGGATTTGGAGGGGGGTCAAAAGGTTTGATATTCAGTGATAAAATAACTAGGAAAATCGGGGAGGGGGGCTTATTCGGGACGTCCCAAATTTATTAGTTCTTGAAGAGTAATTTGAGTTTAATGAAACAGTTATTTTGCCAATGATGTAACATTGAAAAAAAGCGAGACAGTTATCTTAGTTAAAGTAAATATAACTAGTTAATTTTTCTTCAAGCCTTTTATCCCCATCTAAACAAACATGCACATGTGACGAATGTGACGAAAAACCTTCATTGCTGGGAACAGATATCATAACGAAAAAAATTATAAAAACTGATAAAACCCATCTCTCAGACTAACAAAAAAACTCGAATGTTGTGTTTGACACTAAAAGTCGTAAGCTGATTGGTTAACGATGACATCATTGTCGATCCAGAACGAGGCTCGCGTGCTGGCGGATGTTGGACTCATCGAGTGTTTGTTCAGTCCTGATGTGTAAAAGTATTGTTGCGCTGTGATTGGTCAAGAAAAGGTCAACTCGAGTTGCTTACAATCGGATGTATTTAGAGGGGTTAGCGTACAGGCATGAAAGATGTGACCATAGAGAGTTTATTGCGTGTCTGATCAGAATAGGTTTATTTCAAACAAAAATAGACAGACGGGTTTTGTGAAAAGGACATTCTGTAGATTGACATTCTGTAGAATCACTTTGTCTTCCTTTGTTGTCTGGCAAGGATATGCGTGTGCCAAACAGGTATTCTTCGACGTGTACTCGAAGTAAATTTGTTGGCAATTAATCCTATTGGCTAGTGGTTCGCTTCTCCATTCGTTATGGCATTACCATTCCAAAAATCAGCGATGCTGATACATCTATCAAGAACCTCGACGCTCTTTATTACTTTTCACGCAGATGGCCCGCTCGCATGAGATTTGGCTGCCGCGTCTCATTTTTAATTTTTTCATATGCATATTTAATTTCTAAAAAAAATTGATTTGGCTTTGCCAATTTGTCTTGGAAATTGATAGTCAGTCTAGGCGAGAGAACCCATTAAAAACATAAAGGTCTATAAGGAATACTTAAATGCCGCCCCTCGGCAATAAACTCATGTTTTTTTAACGGATCTAAACCAATTTCTTGATGATAAAAACTTAATCACTCGATAAATTTATTCACACTACATATTCATATCCATTTTTATTACTTGTCTAAAAGAGATGAAACGTTGCGCGATGTTTTTGAAACAAACTTCTGTTTCGTCATGTTGAATGTCTTGCAAGGAATCGTGTTTACTCGCTATACTGAGCATGTCTGTTTTCATATCGGATTGTCCTCTTATTGTACGCAGCCAGCTCTTCTAAACTGTGGGGGGGGGGGGGGTATAAGGTCGTTTTATGTAGTTTCAAGGAGTAAAAACTGCACTTTTCAGAATCATCTTTATCTTTCTCTGTTTGTTTTGAAAATAGATCATAGAAGAGAAAAAAATGACGATTTCTGTCATGACCAACTATATCTATTTAATAAGACTACAGGAGTTATAAATAGACCATGAATAATTTCAAGTCATTATGAAGATTATTAGAAAGAATTTCATAGTCTTTAATTGGACAGCCATTAGGAGTTACCTTTAGGCTAAGTGTGTGCTTGTTTAAAATTGAAAGTTTTACAAAATACTTATGTAATTACCTCCGAAATCTGGGTCTTGATTCTAGGACGTATTCTAAAATTTTCTTGATCAATAAAGACTAATTTAAAAAAAAGGTTGTCCATCTTTGATATATATCTTATATACATTGTTTATTTGCCGATAATCACGGCATTATTGCTACAGATAAAGAGTCATTTAGTTAATATATTTTATCGATGCGGTTAAGGGGGAGGGGTGGCCAGCGGACATGCAGGGGTCGTACTGTGGTGTGATAATGAGCCCAACAACAACCTTAATTCAAATGATAATTTCCTCTCTACTATCCTGTTTTCACCCTTTTAGTGGTTTTAGGCCATGTTCGTGCTTTTTTTAGTTCATTATTTCATTATATAAACATTTTTTGTTTTATGTGAGAATATGTTCAAGAAAGAACGCACTCTGATGGAACCTTTGATCTTTCTGAGCATTTGCCTTTGGTGTCGTATTATTTTTTTTTCTTTAAAATAGTTTTAACTACAAGTATACATAGACGCAACAAAGTTGCAAACTACATTGAGGCGACACTTCAAAATAGTCACGTCCAGTTTTGTATCAAATTGTTGCTAGATGTCAAAAAATTCAATCAAAATATTGTTATTTCTTGTGTCATTCCTTTTCTTATCACGACCGTCGGTCGGTAGAGACGCAGTGTCGAATACAACGAAGGCGTCCAGTTAGTTAGTTTTTCTTATCGAAACCATATTTATCAATGACTAACTAACAACAACAACAACTAATTAGGAATCCCTCTGGATTAAACCTAGACGTCATATTTCCTACTTCCTTCTAAAAAACCCATGAAGCATATATCCCAAATTAATAGTCCATTAACTGTCTTATTTATTTGTTTCATTAATTATATCCTGCTTTCCAGTGTGCGCACCTTACCATGGCAACTTCCTCTTGTTTACCTCTTCCCGTCATTCAGTTGATTTATTGATTTATTGGAGCTGAGCTGATGTCGGCATTTCCGGTCATTTGTCATTTGGAATGTGTCCGCCACATGTTTTCTCCAGTTGTGAACTGTAGGTAGGGTCTCTTGCAGGCTAAGTTATATTTTTGGAAAAGGTCTTCCTGGCACGAAGGAATTCATGATTTGGTTCCTTTCATGTTTTATGTGTTGGATGTGAGTCTGGAATGTTTTCGATTAAAGAAACTACTTAATTAGTCTTTTGTTTAGCTGGTTTACTCCAATTAGAAACTGATAAAAATACTGTCTAGTTTAGAACCTGTTGGATCTGAATGTGGAATGTTTTTGAATCTGAAGACATAACAAGAGACGGACTGTTTTGATAACTTTTATGGTTTGTGCTTATGATGAAATAGCCATTAATAATAATATCTGACCGTTTACGTTACAACAGAGTTCTTATGAGGTCTGAGGTTTCGCTTGATCGGCTTCGAATTAATTTTACATTAACTCGTGACTCCCAATACCGGCACTGTATTACCACCTGTCTCTGAACAGTGGAAGGTGTACCACTTAATCAAGACCAAACTTCTTCATTCGAAACCTCTAACCTTTTCAGCACATATAGCAGTTGTGAAACTGTGGTCTATTTCACATTGCTTTTGACAGATGTTTCTGAGATGCTATTTAATGAACCTTTCTCAAAGGTCCCCTTTGGATGATAAGTAAACGTTATTAAAGTTTGGATTTGGTTACAAAAAACTAGTGAAAACTAAACACAACTTTTGGCAAAGAGGTTTTCCCATGAGCTTTTAAAAACAAACTAGATCAATTATATACTGTAAACAAACAAGAAATTGTTTTCACATTAGATTTACGTTCAGAAATTCATAGTCATTATATTTGGCCTTTAATCTGTAAGGCTGTCATCTCTGTAGGTACTATCAAAGTCCCAATATAAATGTCAGAGTCGTCATGTCATGTTCTCTTAACCTATTGGGGTTTCTATCAGGTACCGAATTGACCTGTTGCAAGCATGTGTCAAGTTAATCCATTTTCATGTACTTAGTAGTTAGTATGGATGTCATCGTAAATGTCACCAAATTGACACTTGTCCTTTCTCGTGTCAACCCCACCTGCAATACACAATAGAAGAGGGTTGACGTCTTCATCGTCATTAACAATCATAATTACATGAATCATCAATTCATCTTTGCTTTTCTATTTATCATGATTGAGTTTAATGATTGATGATAGATGTGGACACATACTACGACCTGCTTTGATTATCAATGTTGATGAGTACACAAGGTGCTAATCTAATCGTGTTGTTATCTTCTATCCCATGAAAAAAACGAAGCTTTTAAAAGTAGTTATGTGAAGTGTCTTCAGGATATATCCTCTTGGCCTTCTAGATGATGTTGAGTGCCGTGTATGCAGTCGTTTAATTTGCGTAGATTTTGTTTTCATCAATTTGGAAGTACTCTCAAATCTGTCCAAACCCCTTAAAGTCGAGGAAATTTTATTGTTTTGCTCTTAGATGCAAATTCTATTATGTGCTCACACAACTTCGTAACGAGTATTTTATCCCTCGATTCGAGCCTCACTTGTTAGCCGAGGGTAGATTACTTAGCTTCACCAGGCTAGTCATTAGTTCTCGTAGCACCATTCTCGTTCTTGAAATGACCGAAGTCTCTTCACTTTCCAAGAGGTACTTTTCTTCAAACTAAAGCAACGATAATCTCAGCACGACCAGTTGTTCTCTCAAGACGATGTGCCATGATCGCATTAATCATCAAATCTCCATCTAATCCTGATTTGTTTTAGCTATCCGGTGCATGGCATAACTCGGTAAGAGGACTACTTTATCAGTAAGCAGTCAAGACAAGGGATTACCGAAACCCTCTAGGGAATTCGAGAGTTCAAGTACACGAACAGACCTTGCTGTGAGTAAACATTCGTGATATATCAAACTGAAGTACTCAGCGTTAAACAAGCAGAGAGATCTGATGAGTCGATAACGGGGTTAACCCCCTTGAATATTTGACCCCTCTTTGTTAATTTCTTGAATCGATAGAAAAACATGAACTGAAAAATAAATTGGTAAAACGGAGAAACCTTAAATAAATCAAAAAGCTGAGATGTGGGCTTCTTTGTCGCGTTAGGGACGTAGCGTAGGAACCATTAGACACCTTCAGTACAAAGAACAAAACGGAAAATCATAGCGGTCTTAGCATAACTGGAAGTTTTAGAAATCTTTCCCTCCCCTCTTCCCATTTGTAAAACACCTTCTCCTTTATTCATCCGCAATGACAGGACAGGGGTCACCAGACATATTACGCAATCTTTGTATACATAAGGACGCAAAAATGTGAAACATTTACCGATATGTTATGCATAACTGGAATCTTAAGAATACTTCCCCTCCCCTTTATTCCAAGAGGTAGCGGCGTCCTTGAAAGTGCCCTCCCACCCGGGCTTTTACGTGGTTGTTCTTTTGAATGTGATGTCATGATTTAATAATCCCGTGTTATTGATACACTAGCGGTAATAATACATCATCTATGCTAAATCCTGAATCCGAATCGAAAATAATTAAACTTTGAGATGAATATAAACTTACATGTATTATTAATGATCTTTTGGTACTTTTGATTGAAGCCACTTTTGAATTCTTTTATTCCATTTACTGGTCGCATTACTGTGTTTATTAACCAACATATCATGAATAATTAATTTTTAATTTATTTATTTATTGTAAGTCGTTTTTACCTGTAAATAATTAGATATGCAATGTTCTGGAATCATAAGTGATTTTTTGGTTTTTCAAATCAATAGTGTTAATTTGTTTTTCTTTACTTTTTTCTTAATCGTATAAAATGAATTGGTGTCAAGAAATTCCTTATAAGATCGATTTTCTTTTCTATGATTCCATTAGCTAGGCCGTTGTTTTAGTTTTAACATTTGCTGCATTGTTACAAAAATCAAGTACATATCAATCAGCTCATTTGCTGAGGGGTTAAAGGAAATTACAAGGCTTTTTTTTGTTGTTGCATTATGCAGGGTTCAACTATAAAGTATCCGGGTCGGGGAATCAAAGTTACAGCCGGGGAATACTGCGAATTTAGGTAAAATCCGCCGGGTGCTTTTTGAGTCCTTGTGTATGCTGACCCGATTTCTTTCTATCCACGTTGCGTTGTCGCCCAAAGTATTAGGTCGCCATTTTGGCCCTTTAGCCTTTGGCCTAATTGAATTGCCTTTTGACAGGATTAGCTTTATATCATTTCCCTCACAATTATCCTTGAACTAAAGATGTTGGCCTCAAGACACTTTCCGCTTATTCTTGGAGACGATAAGCCATTGTTATCTAATTACGATAAGCCATTGTTATCTAATTACGGCTTGATTAATTATATTGGGACCATGGATCATGCGAGAACACCGATGTTGTAAACATTGCGTAAATCGTATATTTAGTCCATACCCTTATCTATAATTGTCGATACATTGACAGAAATTAAGATTGGAAGTAATCCATTAATTACATATGATTAAGCTACGATGATAATTCCCTGTCGTCCTGATAGTAAAGGCTTTTAACAAGAAAATCCTGATTGTTGTCAATATTGGGCATGGTGATTTGACTAAATCATGTAACTGGTGCAATATTTTTAATTCTTGTAAAGGGGATGCGGATAAAGGAAAAATCTCTTTTTGAATCTTTTATTTTGATTTGTTTGAAGATTAGAAAAGCCGTTTTAGTTGAATACAGTACAGATGGAGGGATGAATCACTCCCTTGAAAGGTGTACGAGATTTCTCTTCAAACAATAGGATTTCTCTTCAAACAATAGGATTTCTCTTCAAACAATAGGATTTCTCTTCAAACAAATGATTTCTCTTCAAACAATAGGATTTCTTTTCAAACAATAGGATTTCTCTTCAAACAAATGATTTCTCTTCAAACAATAGGATTTCTCTTCAAACAATAGGATTTCTCTTTAAACAATAGGATTTTATTTAAACAATAGATTTCTATTCAAACAATAGGATTTCTCTTCAAAGAATAGGATTTCTCTTCAAAGAATAGAATTTCTCTTCAAACAAATGATTTCTCTTCAAACAATAGGATTTCTCTTCAAACAAATGATTTCTCTTCAAACAATAAGATTTCTCTTCAAAGAATAGAATTTCTCTTTAAACAATAGGATTTCTCTGAGATTTCCAAAAGAACGATGAGATTATGAGAAAAAAGTGTACGGGATTTCTCTATAATGATTTACCCTTCGGTACAGATTGTTCAACTGGTGCCGCTTGCTACGTATCGTGTCCTGTTTTTCTGCTACTTATCACTGTACTAAAATCATATAGGAACTAGTTGCCATGCGTGTTGGTGTGACATTTCCCGTTCTACACATGTCTAAATACATGTCGAATGCTATGACGAATACTTTTCTAATTAAGCACACCTTAAACTAATAGGCATAACATTTTCGTTTCAGATAATTGACTGGCTTTCAATTCTTATCTTGCAAAATGTGCGCATCTTCCGGGGAAAGGGAAATTAGTTTTTGTTTCTTTTAGAAGCGTCCAGCGTATTTTTCCTCTTTTACGTGCGTCGAAAACAAGATTGTTTCCTGGCGACATTTTGGGCGTCTAAGCGTCGTTGGTGACCCCTATTTCCCCTTTTTTTTGTTTATATCCTGTTTTTATTTTACTTACCACCCTACTAAATTCACAAGGAAGTAATTTTCGATGTTTTTCTTACTGCTATCGTGCGTGTGTGACATTTCCTCATATCCTTGTTTATACCCGGCACGCTTAGCTGCATACCTCACCAAAACTTTCTAATTAGTCATAACTATACTACACAGTTAATTATTGAATCGAACAAAGGCTAATTGATTAAAGGAGGTTTCTTTTCATGCTGATTTTAATACCAAAACACAAATTGATCGAAACTCTGAAAAATAATGATTAACCTGGCACGCGAAGATTCATACTTTACTTCGCATAATTATTTTGATTAAGCATACTTAATTACCATTATTGATATTTCAATTTTGAATCAGCTGAATGGACAGTATATGCAAAGGTTCTTTCATAGCCATACAGAGCAATTCCTCCTTGTCATTCCAACAAAGCTAATTGGTTACCTCCGGTTAATCTCATGCTGATTGTAATACCAATCACTAATTGATCGAATAGCGGAAAATAATGATTAACAGTTCGCTTCCACGAGGCATTTTTATATAGCCTTACTAATTAATCAATACAATTCATTTTTTCTCTTAATTGAAACTGAAATTGATTATTTTAGAAGAGAATTTTTCTTTTTAAACACGCATGGGAAAGAATGTGACATGAGGCTCGAAAAGTTGTCTTGAAGGATATTTCTGCATTTTTTCAGCATGTGTCTTGTATTGAAGTCGGCGACACCTGAAACACAGTCGCACACTGTTAACCACTGTTTATTAGTAGAGAAGATAAGAAGCAGTTATCTATTATGATTTATCAGTTAAAAGGCATTTTGCTGTCGTAATCAACACATGCGAATTATTTCTAATAAGAAAGTAAAAATATGCAAAAAAAAGTCCCAAATTTTTTGGATATCCTGACTCAAATTTTATCTTTTGAAAAACCATTTGTCAAATAGCTAAATAAATCTTGACTCATTTGTAATTAAAATATTGGGCATAAGAACCAGTAACGTTGTGAAAAATTGCCTCGTTTACTTGAGAATATCAGAATTCATAAAAGGTCAATACCGATTGTTTATCCGTCGGGCTGTTAAGAAAAACCGTCTGTAGTTGCGTTCTATGTTTTAACCTTTGCATGCGATTCTTTCATCGATGCAAAATGGTGATGCTTTCATTGCGTCAGGAAGCAAAGTCATGACCTAGTCGGTTATTTTAAAAAGTTTATCAAATCATTGTGATGATATTGGGCCACACAGCGTGCGTCTAAACAATGTCGTCTCAACGTCTACTTGTAACCAGTTAGTTACCATTTTGTTTATCACACTTGAATTTTAGTAAACTGAACGAGGGCTGAAACCTAGTCGTCGAGCCAAAATATTATGATTTTTGATGCATTTAGGGCTTATTTTGGCTCTACTAGGGGTCACAAAGCATACCATAACTTCGTATCAAGTTAGGTTGAAAATAAATACATTTTTGAGATCAGCTAAGATAGCCGAATTCTGCGACAAACAATCGACAAACAAAGTTACAAGCAATCCTAAAAGAAATGCCTATTATTTTGAAGCAGATTATAATTACTTTCCGAACTAATTCCTCAACGGTAAATATTTTGGCCAAAAGTTCTGTTTTCTTCCCCCCACCATTTCGCTATTTTGTTTTATTTCTTCCCTGTTTTAGGGTGGGAAACAATAGCAATATATTTATTTCTTCCCTATTTTCTTAATTTCGCTTATTTCTTCCCCCACCCGAGGGGGGGGGCTGTTGGCCAAAATATTTACCGTTGTAATTCCTATTACCGCCATTACCAAGAGCAATTAGAATTTGATTTCAAAAGAATTGGCACCTCTCGATTTCTGTAAATTCGCATTTTGACAGGAGTAAGCAGAATTTGACTCGAAGGAGGAGAGAAGTGTCAGATTAGATTGGAAAGGATTAAAATGTTGACAGGTTTTGGCAAAAGTTTAAGTTATTTTTGTAAAAAACAATTAAGAAAATCTAAATCCACTCTGTTAACGCCTAATCATGTTCTAGTAAAACGTCTTCTTTAAAGTTGGAGCTAAAACACTTTTTTGGACTAGTCGGCTTGCACGAGATACAAAGTTAGGGTAAGATACAGGTGCTGATTACAGAAGGCCATGACTTTTAGTTGGATAGAACCTGCATTGGTTTAAAAGTAAGGTATCAAAACCAGCTGACACAGTTGGCGATGAGGGTGTTTTAATAGCCTCTTAAGCCTCTTTTTAGCCTCTTCAGAGGGTAATCCTAAGAAAACTGTAATTTAATTCAACACGGTAATTTAAAAAATATAGGACTACGCTTCAAAAGTAGGACATTGCCATAATTGCCAACCCCGTTGATGATATCTTGCATAGAACCATTTTCCGCTGCAAACTAAAAAATTATTCATCATGCGCATCAAACCTGTTGCGTACGTGGCATTCTATTATTTTCGTATCCAACATAGTAAACTTCGTTTATTTCATTAACACATCACAACATTTGAATTTGAATTTGAATTTGCACGTTCGTAGTAAATCTCTTGTGTATAATAAAACTTGAATGAAATGAGTCAACAAGGCGATGAGTCTTTTGTTACTCGTGTAGTTGAGCGCTTAAATGAAAGAAGATCACCTGACCCGGCTCATATTACGTCAAATAGATGAAGTTTTATAATTGAAGTTTTCTTCGTTTACTTGTGATAATCAAACTATAACGACATAAGGTTTCCTCTCAAACTTTGCATGCTTCCTCTTTTTAAATGTTCTTATATAAGGTTTGATAGCGGCTAGTCACAGGAGCAAATATAACAAGGTTTTACCCCCTCCCCCCCATTCCTCACCGCGGGCTAAATTTCGTTCTGTGCCGGGGTACCATATTTTGAACAAAATGTTTTCGTTAGCTTGTTTCATTCATGAGATCGCGTTTTCAAGAAAATAATGATTTCTGTTTTGGTTTAAGGTTTAGTTATGAAAAAATGTGACGTGAAAATATTTCTGTTTATCAAGTTAAATAATTTATTGCATAAGGAATATTTCTCTGCTAAATTTTGGTCTTTTCGAAAAGTTGTTGTTGTTTACTTATTTACTTTATCCGCCTAATCAACAATGTTTTATTTCGAAAAGTAGATCCTTCTTTGAAACGGCGTACAAGATTTCTCATTTAAACAATAGGATTTCTTAGAGATTTCTGAGGAAAAAATAGGATTTTGAGAAAAGGTTACTGTACCAGATTTTTTTTTTCTTTCACCCGTTCAATGGACATAAACCCATTGAATTAGGTGACTCATGAATTTGGCAGCTCCATCGTATAATTAACAACGTGACTTTTTAATTTCATCACAATCCATAATTTTAGTCTGTTCGTTAATCAACTTTATCTTGCATCATAATCAATTCCACACTGTACTTACAACTGGATCATAGCCACTAATCTCCTTTTAACCACTTTTATTTTAATTGCCACTAAAAGGATAAACAAACTATTATTTCAATACGTTAAATGATTATAGCTTGGCCCATTTCTTTCTTTGGCTGTTGTTACTTTTTTTTTTCAGAAAATCTGCTTTTGAGTTCATGATTTAAACTTAAGAGTGAATACAATAGATATGATATACTCATTTTAGTTATAACGATACTTATTTTAATGAAAATGGACTCTCAAATCAGGATTTCTTAGGAAATAAGAATTTGAAAATGTAGACAAGGATCTGTTACATACCAGCCACAAAAAGGTTGTTTACAACTTATGGGATTACAAGGCTTCCTGTGGGATTAACATTTTCTTGGTGTAATATCACTGTGATTAAATCCTTTTAGAGACTCACATATTATCCTTCGGTAATCTCTTTGTATTCTTATCTATTCCAGACTCCACTGCTAAATCTTTTTTTGTTTGATTAAGCTTCTTGTATATCATTAATCCGCCATTACTGGCTGCGCGTCTTGTAGTGAGTTTTGAGTGAATGAAGCGTCACAGAACTGGAATTGACAAAAGCTGACCATAACCTTGGTTGACACAGTGTAATCGGATTATGTAGACCTTCATATAAGATCGTCCTAGTACTTCATAATTAGTTAAAGTCATACCCCCTAAGGAAAGATTAGACCAAAACATTAAACAAACATCTGTTTAATCTCCCCTTACCCCTTTTATTTACCCAAATCTTTTTAAATCAACTCTGTGTATTTATGCCTGACACTTAACAGGAAAAGATTTTGACCAAAAACCCGGCATGATACGCCTTTATGGTGGGTGGTCAACAAGTACTTCAAAATCAATTAATTTCTTTCCCGAGCCTAAGTAATGTTAGGGAACGTCTGCAAATTATCGGTAAATTTGCCATTTGATTGGCAAAAAAAAATCTTCATGATGTAACACAGGAAAATATTTTGTACAAAAGCGCCCCTCCCCACCCGGGGGTGGGGAAAAATCCAACAAAATCATAAAAACAGGGAAGAAATAAGTGATCTCTACTGTTTTCTATTGTTTCAGACCCTAAAACAGGGAAGGAATTGGAAAATGGTATGGGGAAAAAATCCGGACTTTTGGCCAAAATATATACCCTTGTGATATAATTTGCAACCAATCAAATGATAATTTGCAGACAGCCCCTTAGTTGGTAGCTGATCACTTCTACCCAGATCTCTCTCATAGATTTGAGGATTTCAAGATTTCAAGATACTGTTCAATACAAAAAGTAAAAAAAGAAAGAAATGTTTCCCATAATTTCCCTATAATTTATGTAATTTGCATGTGATAGTTAAACTAAATTATGTAACTTACTCCCAAAAAAACTTATTATCTAATTCTTATCAAAAAACTTCATTTTTTTTAAATTTTTACTCTCATACTTTTTAATACTTGTTTGATAAGATAGTAAAATTGTTCTCACAAGCATATACAGTTGTGCATTTTACACTAGCAAGGTTGGCCATCAAAATGCCTTATGATAATGTTAATACTTTACATGAAAATTTATTTTCTTCTTCATTTTTAGACCCGCCAACGATCGATGGTATCAAACCGTACATCCGCGTTCTTCAAAACAAAAGCGTCGTGATTCCGTGCACCGCAAAGGGTAACCCCAGCGTCACCTTCCAATGGAAGTACCCTAACCGGACGGTGATTTCGAATAACGAGAAATACCATCTGTTTGCGAACGGTTCGCTACTCGTCCGCCATGTTCAACTGTCCGATGTTTTTACGTACACGTGCGCGCCGTACAATGATATCGGTGAGGGGGAGTACGGACACACAAATCTCGATATACTCAGTAAGTAGATGTTTGTTTTTTTTTTTTTTTTTTTTTTTTGTGTTTTTCAAAGCTTTAAATATGACATTAATGTCTTGACTAGGGTTTTTTTGTTTGTTTGTTTGTTTGTTTTGTAAAGGTATATTTTAAAACTCTTTCGCTTGCGGCTCTCTTAGGCTCTAAGGATCCTCATCTGCAGAGGGATCGTCTACAAACTATTGTCATTTTATTGGTTTAAAATGTCACACTCTTTGTGCTAACTTTCACAATAAGAAGAATATAATGAGAAGAATCTGTGTGACTTTTCGTCCTTTAATTTCAAACGACTTCTTGCTTGGAGTCAATTTATCTTCATCATGAGCAGACATTCAGAACCATAATTTCCCTATACGAGAAATAATTGTGAAAAAAAAATATTCAAAATAGCTGGAAACGAGTTTTCGTGGAAGTCAAATCGAATAAAGACAGATTTTTCTTTATTTTTTTCAATATAAATAAATATGAAAGAAAACATTTAAGGAAGTGGAAGTACAGTTTTAAATTTCCCTCTCATTTTTAACCATTTTTCTGTTCTTCATTTTAAGCTAGAATAGGAAGGTAAATTCATTGTAATTCCTGCTTATTCGATAGTTTTTTAAAAAAGAAGATATAAAAAGATGTAAGTTTTCGTCTAGTTGAATTTTACCCCCTTTAATTAAAAAACGAGATTGTAAAGGATTTTTCTGGAGCAATCTATTTTTTTTTTATATTTATATATATTTCATAAACAAAATAAGTTACATTGCTACAATAAATTGAATAAAAACTTGTAAAAATATAACCTTTCCCTTTCTTCTCGTGGATTTTTACCCGATTTCGACCGGCTTTAAATCATCCGATTTGGCATGTTATAGAGCGGAAGGGAAGTAGGATTTAGTGTATTTTGGCCCTTTTTTTACGGGCGTTGAATGTCGAAGGGACGATTTTGGGGTCCTCGGAGCGTTCCACTTCTCCTCCCTTGTAGAGTGATAATGGTTAATGGTTAATGGTTTGCACTTATGATGGAACAGCCATGTACAAGCTCTTTACGTGCTTTTCGAGGCAATGGCTTAAGTCCCACCTAGTGTTCGTCAGCTTCCAATTGATTACCCAATTTCCCTCACATGGGATGGGTCGACCCGACGGCATTATCTAACGATAGTTAATATGTTCGAGTCGAGTGCATTTTATTGCATCATTTGTAATGACACTAGCCTCTACCATCAACGTCCCCCAACAAGTAAGTATCTCACGACGATGATGATTAACTTGTATGAATGGAAGTGTGCTAAAAGATGACATATCACTACACATATAGCTGCTACGATCCCCTCCTTACTTTTCTATCTTAGGCACACGCACACATCTTTCCCAGCTTATTTCGAAATATCATTCGCCCTATTCGCTGCTGTACTAAGTCAATTAATATATGATATATAATGAAGGTGGAATTTATTGAATTTCACTTTTAACAGCACCTATGTAAACACAACCCATACTACATTAAAAACCCTATTGCTCTGGGTAATCCTTAGTTTATATCGTCCATTTCCGGTTGCCCATTCACTCTATTGTCCTGCTAAGTGGATTTGTAATTATCGCTGTTGCTATTGGTTCATTTTGCGTGCTGCATTGCGTAATATGCTCATATTCAAATGACAGGTACTGCGCCAAAGGGTGGTATATAGGTGTCTCTGATAGGTACTGCGCCAAAGGGTGGTATATAGGTGTCTCTGATACCTATGTATGTAAATTCTTTTAAATTGACTAATTGACTACAGAAACAATTTGGGGATTTTTTCAGGGTATCCCTAAGGATTAAAGTGCATTCATTGCTCACTGTTTAGACAGTGTTGGTGATATGTATGCGCATGATCCCTTGAACAATTCAACCCTCCACCCATCTCCGCTAGATGAGAAGAAGGGGTTAAAAAACTGCGTCCTCTCCCTTTATTTTGGGTGGAGTTTGGGAAAATATATTTAGCATTGGCTTTGAAAAGGTTTTAGATTTTTCTTTGAGCTGTGTCTGTACTTAATATCTTACCCAATAGGATGCTACTCCTCTATGCGCGTTTTCAGGTGATGTGGGGTGGTGATGAGAGGCAGGGCCATCGGGAACAATTACGAAAATATCTTAACGCTCTTTAATTGTATAAAATTGATACTGAGTTTTTGCCTCTTTGATGACCTTTGTTTCGAACTGACAAAAACTGGTGGTGAACGAAAGGTACAGATACATGCTTTATCTTTTTTCCAATAATTTCTGAAATGATACGACTCGTCATTAGAGGGCTTCCATTTTTTATGAGTGGTAGGATTTGAGAGGATTCTTGGGGGGTGAGAGGATTTTTTGTAAAAATTGAAAGAATTTTCATACCCCCAAAAAAATTTCAAAATATTTTCGTCCCCCCCCCCCTCCAAGAATCCTCTCACCCCCTACCCCTCATATAAAAGGGAAGCCCTCTTATCTTCTGTTTTCTGATTCAATCTTCTGTTTTCTGATTCAATCTTCTCTCTTAATTCTTGTGACCGATACCACAACGTACGCGTATTGATAAGGAAAAAGCTTATCTCTCTATGTGTCAACATAACGATAAAAATGAATCTTGTTCTTGTCAAATCTTCATGATGGCTAGATAAGATATCAGCTCGCTATTGAGGTCGAATCTTCTCGAAAAATTCTTACTTTAAGGTCACCCTCACCTCTCCCACTTGTTGTTATTTTAAAGCCTTCCTCTCCGTTGTTATCAGGACCCACCGTTAATTATAACTAAGAATTTCTAAATTGTCTTAAATGTCAATTAACAAACCAACGAAATGTTTTGCTTCTTGCTATGGTTTATTCTATTATACAGAAAAATTTGCTCCTGCTTATTTGCGCCCCCTGTGATTCGAGACCTTAATTCGGGATCAATGAATTTTTTTGACTTTTGTTGCTACTGCTTTAACCACTAAGGGAGCCACAAACCACATAATAGTTGATATGATATTGTTTTTAAAATAAGCGTTGTTCATTTTCTTTCTAGAAATGTATTACATGTGTTGTATCGTTTTCTAAAAAATAACGTAATTAATCATTTTTGCAAGAATTTGTTTTCTTTGGCATTGCAAGCCATATCTATTCTTTCTTTTGAAAAATATAATAAATTACTTTTAGTTTTTGTCAATCTGGCTCGGCATCGTTTCTTTAGGCCTTTAGATGGCAACCGATCGTAAATTCAATGCTAAACCCCGTTTTGGAGCCTTTGGATCCTTTATTTACACATTACGGGCGTTTGCTAATCCGATTATAAGTTGTATTTGGCAAGATTAACAAAACCCTTTATCAAACTGAACACAACTTTCTCTCACACAGTTAAACAAACAACGAGTCTCTGTTGAAATGAGACATTTTACGTGCAACTAGACGTTATTGTATTACTGTTATATTTTCTCATCCCAGCGCTCTCTCTCTCTGTCATCTCCCCATGTGCATTATGGGTTTTTTGATGCATGCTGGGATTTATTTTAAGATTCGATTTGTTCATATGTCGAAGCTCTGTAAGCTGTTTACTTGTCCTCCTGTGACGCGTGTGATTCCTTGTTGATTAGGGCTTCTTTTTTCATGAGGAACAAATTAGGGATGTTAGCATGCTGTGAGCTGATTTGTTTATATTAGCGATTTATTTGAACAGAAAGCGTTTCTTTTTTGCGAAACGAAAGTTTCTTGTAAAACTAAATTATTGTTATAAATTTACGCCAGAAAGAAAAATGTCAAAGATTGATTTATGTTCGAGTTTTAAAAACGTTGAAATCTTGATTTTTGTTACAAATTCTTCACTATGCTTCACTTGTCTTCATTATTATGCCACACCTAACAAACTCGCAGAGATGAAGATTTGTCTGTTATCACCTTATAATACAGTAGCCCCTGTTTTATGTCACACGAAACATTTCTATCTGAAACATTCCATTTTTTTTAAGGCACCCGATCACGAAAGACTTATATTTTAAAGTCTTGTCTTAATCACTTGCAAGCTACTTTCACAACGTCTTATCAAGACTTAATGAGGAAAGAGTTGACATTTAGCTGGCAGACAGACAACACGCGGTCATTACAGTTATAAAACATTTCAAGTTATGAGAATGTTTTATTCTGAAAGTCAAACGAAATGCATGTCAAGACAGACGATAATAAGTTGTCATATGAAAGGAAATATACCCTCCAGGGAAAACCTAATGTTTACTTTGTTGTGATGTTGGTCAATCAATTTACTAATTATGTTGACTTGGGAATATTGATTTTCCCAGAAGAGGATATCACGGGTCATTTTAAAAAGAATATACATTACCGGTTGAATGGATTTCGAATAGCTTTTATTAAGTTTTAGTTATATAGAGAGCTTGAGAATCTTACCCGCACATCGGCAGTCCTGTCATTTTCTCGACAACCCTTCCTAGATAACGAAAAAAAGATGACATTTCTGCTGTCGAGTAGTTCGGCAGGTTTTCAACTAAGGTTTTGTGCGTCTCGGAAGGTTGTAAGATTATCGAGCTCTGGTTATATAGAAGTACCAAAAACTTCATCCGAGCAATCCGCTGTTGATTTAAGATTTTTTCCCTCACGTTTGATGTTGTCTGTTACAAAAATTGCTTGTCTTCCTTCAAATACAACAATAGCTCAAACCTGCTTATTCTATTTTCTTGGAAATATCTATTTCCCAATAGATTTGATTGCGGGTTATTCCGAGTTGAACATAAGGAGGTTATAGGTCTTTCAAGAGTTGAGGTTTAGTTAGCTGAACTATAAAACTAATTAATCAAAATCAAAAATCTTTATTTCTCTTTTACTGTAACTTTAGAAGCATCTAGGCGTCGGTTTTGATTTGCTACAATAATTTTGCGTGTGTTCTTGCCTCGTAAACACCTCAGGTGCTATGTTAGTATACACACGATGACACTTCATCACTACGATACATGATGACCCAATTATAACATGATGATAAAGTTCGATCTCAATATCCATCATTTGCAATGGCTGTGGGATTTTTCCTTCTGTGGGAAAAGTCGTTTCGGTTTTTGTTAAATCAACATGCCGGACATACAACTTTATTAACAAATACTCTTGTTTTATTCTTTCAAAATCCATGTTACGGAAATTTCGTAAATATACAACCGTTGTCCTTAGCCATGAGTACGCTCGTACATTTGTTGATTCATTCAATACTCCCTAGCTGAATTATAAAGTAACACGAGTCAATTTCTTTTTCATAAAATGCGTGTTTTTAAGAAACGCGGTGTGGTCACTTGTATAGATCGGACTTGGATCAAGGCTGATGTTTCCTTTCCCTTGTCGTTCTCTTCATGTTTCCTTTCCCTTGTCGTTCTCTTCATGTTTCCTTTCCCTTGTCGT
>JAUKPT010000026.1:17839-34338 GCA_032273505.1 Nanomia bijuga | reverse complement strand
CACATTTATGTATATCTGGCCCTCATTAAGAATATCGTTAATTACCACCTCATCTAATTATTTTATTCAAATTCTTTTTTTTACCACATAATGAACTATAATTTATCCTTCATTTAAAGAAAAAAAAATTAAAAAGTCATTCCAATCTCGATATATCGTAAGTCAAAGTTAATGGCCTCCATTAAATTTTCCCCATAAACGCGAGTTTCCTGTCCGGATATTCTAGTAGTCTGTGTGTAATATAGACGTTCTTAGAAATCCTTGACAATATTTCTCAAAGTGTACACTCGGTGATTGTGATCTGGTGACTAGACATACAGAATAAAACTTGTCAAACATTTGGTTTTCTCCCACCAGGGCTTGGGCTATGTGTAACCTGATAATGGTTCATGTTTATATTTAATTTTCTATAAAATAGATTCTTTAAAAGTGTATTGTTTTATTCTTAACTTGTCATTTTAGTAGATTTTAGTTATAGTTTTGAAATAAATACTGACTTATATTGATAATAACAAGGTTCGAAATAAATATTTTTTCAAAACTGAAAATAGCTGAATAACCTCATGAGGCGAGCGTCAAATTCAATTCTCAATAATTTAGAAAATTGCTATTTGCCCAAGTTTGCAATTTCATCACACGTTACTTTCATCAAATATTCTCTGAAACCTATATCATTTTGGCTTTCAGAGGACGTTTTAACTATATCTCAGGTATTTGAAGACAATAAGTTAAAATATTATATTACACCATATTTTGTGTTGAAAGGCTATTCGCCTGCCTCTCCACCCCCAACCAAAATAGGGTTGACTTATTTAATGCATCGAGGACACCCCAGGAAAGCTTCCTACTCAAATTAAAATTTTGAATAACACAATTTTTTCAGTTGGATGTTGGACTTTCAATTTCAAAACTTATATCTTTTTATATTAAATGTAGACAAAGATTTTAGTAAGCAGAATTTCTACCAAATGTCTCATAGTTAATGGATGTAGTGATGCATATCAAACAAGACAGTATTTTATTGAGTTTTTAGACTTCCTAGCTTTTCTTGTGATTGATTATCAAGTCATAAAAAAATATTTATAATTCACTTATTTTCAAAGTTATATTTAGATCCAATGAGAAAGTTATCACATGAAATAAAAGATAATTATTATCTCAAATTGAGATAAATCATTCAATTCAAGTTTTTTTTTTCTCCCCACAATCTGGTCTATGCTAGTCTCTTATTTATACACTTAACGTACGGGTAAACCCTCCCCTTCTCTTAAAACAAAAGGAGATATCCATAAAAACAAGATACAAATATAGTAATTCATTCACTGAACCTGATGTTGTTGCCTTGTGATGTTTAATCTTAATAAAGATTTCTGGGTATTTTAAACTGTCTATCAATCTTAACTCTATCCCTGTTAAAGCATCAGTGTCCAATTTTGAACTTTTTTTGTCGAAGTACTAAGAATAATTGGCTCACACAACACAAACAGATCATTTGAATATGTTTATTTAGAATATTTGAATTAAATAAGATCTTTTCTAATTAACTTCAAATGAGTTCTGTAATTCGATGACTGTTTTTAAAGTGTGTGAGATATTCTAATGAATTCTCAAATATTAAGTGACAAAATTATATCTGTTGTTGAACTGATTAAACAAATAATTTTTTATATCTGGTATCTCTATGTAAGATGACCGCACAAGAATTCCACGAAAACGATCGTTTTAAGGTGTTTTGAAGCTATTGTAACTTGAAACTATAGTGAACTTTTGATCTTTGGTTTGGTTGTTGGCCCAGCAGGCACAACCAAATAAAGATTTTGTGCATGTGAGTTGGTAACTACTCAGAATTTGTTGTTACTGTATTAATAAAGAATAGATATCATGAATAAAAGACACATTTATTATGCATTAAATTTGTAAGGGATATTGAGGCTTGAAATGTCCAAAAGTTTTCCTTTTTGAAAATAAATCAGAAAAAGCTAATACTTATAGCTTGATCCTCGATCATTTCATCGAATGATCACCTCATCTGATAATGGCTCCCTGATTTTTAGTGAAACGCTTCAATGAAAAGATCGACTTTTTCCATTACTTTTTCTTCCTTTCTGTCTCTTTCTTTTGATGTTTTTTGTTTACCATCTTTTGTTATTCTTTTTTTAGAAGATGATGACGAGGACGATGAGGAGACGTGCTCTGAGGATGAAACCTCTAAAACTATGTACACAGCTATTTCAAATACACCAACACGGATAACATTGCTTTCCAATACCAGCCAACAATCCATGCAAGGTACTTTGAAAAACAAAAATCGAAGAGGAAGCAAAGTGCCTAAGAAAAAAGTAAGTATTACTTTTTAGATGGATCTGTATTCTCATCAATTTATTGATAAAGAAAAAACTCGTGAAAAACTGTATACTTTTAAAATCTGTTCTTATATTTATCAGGTTCAAATTTCCATACATGCTAATTTGAGAATAAATAATCTTTTTCTACTTTTTATCTTTTTTTATTTGGAATTGTTATTGCTAGATAGATCTGAAATAATGGAAGAGCAACAAAATCTTGTGACCTTATCTTTTTCTGTTTTGCTTCTTTTATTCGTGAAGTGAGTTGACAGTTGGTTCATATTACTCAAGAATATGATCTTTTTAACACATATTGCAAAATAGTAAACATCAAAGGTACACAAAGAGTGAATCATTGTTCTCTTTATTCTGACACTGCGTTGATGCCAAAGTGTTAGATATTTTTATTAATCTTGATCTATTTTGTTATACAGCCTCCAAAAACACCTATGGACTGTTTTTTTATTTGTAGGATTTTGACACAGATTAGTGTCCATATTTGCATTGTAGCAAAACAGATAGACATTAAACAGTGTAAAACATCTAATAATGATGATATTAAGATTCTAGTGTGTCTTTTTCAAGCTAAATCTTTGCTCTTTACTTTTTGTTTATATTTTTTTTTAATTTAATTACAAGATCAACAATAAATCAGCAATAAAAAGAGGTTGATCTGCTCCATTTTATCAGTATCTGGAATACTAGTATTATTGAGTTTCAAGTATAATCTAATTCATGATTTTTGAAAGAGAAATCCATTAACTTCTGAGGATTTTCTCTTGACAACTAATCTAGCATAACTTGCTTGTTTACTATTTATTTCCACTTGTAAATTCATCCTTTAGCTCCAATTTGGCTATAATACTTAAAAAGAATTACATGAATAAACTTTGTGACATTGTTCCTGTTGGTTCTATCATATAGTTTATCGTCATTAGGTCCCTTCATACTAAACTTCTTTATAATTGAAGTATAATTATAGTTGCTTAAATTTTGTAAATGAATATTCAAAATCAATAGTTATGTTATTTTACCTCGCATTGTAAGTGTTCAGTTTAGGTAATCGCCATGATGATTTTAAAAAATAGATTTTAATTCCAAATAATTTCTTTCATATGCAATTTAGAAACGATCATCTAACTAAACTTTTTCAAATCTTTTTTTACTTTTTTTTACTTTTTTACTATGAAATCAACATGCTATGCTGTCAATGCTATATTCTGCTTACTCATCAATTTTGTAACCTGACAATTAAAACGGTATCTATATAACTCAATTTGTATAAAATATAGAGCATAGTAAATAACCTCCTACTGCTAAGCAAAAATTTATTTTTATTAGTTTCTCACTGTTAAAAAGGAAATGACTTAAAAAAATCAATTGCATTTTTTTTTCAAATAATATTTTGTTCTTATGTAAAAAAAAATTGCTTTATCCAAATTACCAGGGGCCTTTGTGTCTAACATGGAGCGGGAAAGGGGTTGGTATAGTAAGATTTCACTTACATTACACTTAATGAAATGAACTAGGGTTTATAGTCAGCCAGATTTACATACTTATCAAACTTATCAAAATACAATGTAAGGGATTTCTATATGGCAAATACAAACACACTAATCCTTTGGATCAAATGGATCAAAATAGGCAAATAGGTAACTGGGTGGCTAGCTTCATTGTATTGCAGTGCACCTGTTAGTGTTAGATTTAAGCAAGGCAAATAAATGTGGTTAATTTGTATATGGTTAACTACTTCAATGCATCATTCCAGTTTCAATATTTGAAATTTTCCTTTGGAACTTTACAGAGACAATGTTGATAAAGTATAGAATGGATTCTAATAATTTTTTTGATGATTTTAAATCAAAAAAATGTGATTAATTTCATCAATTTCCTTTTTTTAGGTTTATCTGGGCTAGATTGAGTTAGGTAAAAAGAGTAAAATTCATATTAAAAATCCATCTAACATCTATCAAAAAAGAGAAACAGATACGTAATTGTGCAAAATATTGTGGTTAATTTCATAAGATTAAAATTTGAGATGATTATTTTCTCTTAAAAGTATTCTGTATATCTGACATGCTATACAACAGCATTTATGATGACTTATAATCTGATTTCTGGTGTTAGTTTATTGTTATCAATTTTTGGTGGATATTTGGTATTTTCTATCAAATAAATGAGGGTATTTCAGAATCTGTCTTTTTTCGCAGAATTATAACTTTATAACCACACAACTAACCCAGATTTTTCAATATTTGTTAACTGGAAAACGTGCCATCATGATCCAACCATCAAATTTATGTGGATACAATAAATGGCATTTTTCATTGAAGTGTCATTTTTAAAATTTCTACAACTTATTGAATTTTCACAGGATTTGTTATGCTAAGTTTGAAATGGCATAGCACACAATGTATTTGAGGGTTAGGCACCATTTTACTCATGCTTCAGCAAAGTAAGATGAAGTTTCTACTGATACCAACTCCATGTGGTTAGTTCTATATTTTTTACAAAGAAAGTGTGGTTTATCCATTCGTCAACCTTAGTCTGCTGGATTATGGAGACAGAATTTGATTTTGTTGTTTTATTCGGTGATATTTATGTACTTAGTCTTATGTAATTGGTTTTAACAAAGTGTTCATTTACGACTACGTCATGTTTCTTGCACAGATTTGATTATTAACCACAAAATTTTGTATTTTTTAAATGCTTTTTGTGCTGCACAGGTTTTATTTTTATTAAGAACTGCATTTTCTTTAATGATATTGCTTTACTTGATAGATGCATATACATGCACTTACATAATCTTTTAAAATATAGAATTAAGTTAAGTTAACCACATTTTCTTGAGAAATTATTGAACACCTTTTGGATAATGATTTCTTACATTAAGAACCTTTGATAACCAAATAACTAGACTGTTCTACCTTATACATGAAGCTCTAACTCAAGATCAGATTAGAAATACTCTTGGACTTAAACCACAAAATTTTGATACTTCCATTAGGAATCCATTTACATACTTTTAAATCATTGTAATTTGAATTTTTATCAACGCTACAAAACAAAAAGATAATTCACATCTTCATTTGTTTCTTTGTATTCAGGGCTCAAAGACAAATGGTGTTTTGGTCAATTTGACCACATAACTTTGCAGGAATTGAAAAATTCAACTTCCCAGGTATAGGTTATCATCATGCCAACCTATGTGTAAAATTATAAGAGAGAATAATTAGATTCACTTATAAAGATTAAGATTTTTCTAAATTGGCATTTTTTATGTAATTTGAAAATGTCCCTTTTCAGTGAATGCCTCCAACATCTAGTGTCAATATCTTGATTGACTGCATCCTCTGGAACGACTGCTTGTTCAAATCGCACATCTGCTAAATCTTTCCGCGTCTGAAAGTTCTGCAACCAAAGAAACCTTGGAACCTAGTAACTAACGTTTATGGTCTGACTTCAAAAGACAAAGTGATAAGTGTTGCTCTACCTTTCAGGTCAAATAATTCAGCTACTTTACCAACACAATTCTATCCTAGAGAAATCTTCTGGAAGTCCCCAAGTCTGAGGACCTCTTAACCCTCTTCTTCTTAGAAAATTTCAAGTCACCTGACACTAGACTAATTTTGTCCTCTTTGGGATACCACTTCCCCGCAACCTTAACTGAAACTCCATCACTACTGGATCCTCAGTTGGGATAACTTCCTGAGCATATTTAACTCAAAAGCATCTACGAGCTAAAACTAACTGCAGATCGTTAATTAGCTGAAATATATCTCTCTGTTTTTGCACCTGATAGACCATCATCCACATAAGTCTTTCATAATAGTTTTACAAGCTATGGGATACCTCTGACTTTCTAATCTGGCAGTTTTTCTGAAGGCACTCTCAGCCTGATTCCCACTAGATATTACTCCATATATCAGTGTCATTATAACTTTAACAATTGGTACCTTAAACAGGCTTAGCTCATCATGCCAGAAGTATAACTGATAGTAACCAAAGCTTTTCATCTAATCTCAGTGTTGTATGTTGTATGTGAACCAATGAATAAGAATTTCAATTAACTTGTTCATATTATTTCTCCCTTTAGCTAGAATGCTGTTTAGACTATTGGTAGGTGTAACTTGAGAAAAGTAGGGGATGTTGCAAAAAAGGTCATATCTCGTGAAATATTGATTCCTCTGGCAAATGTATATAATCAATGGACATAGGAAAGATAGGGCTTTCAAACCATGACCAATTTATCTCAGACCCTTATTTCTTATAGTTGCTGATTTTATTCTTCATTTTTCATCTTCTTCTCAGACCTCCCACAAAAATTTTACAAAATAATAGAGGAAATATAGGACAATTTTATGGGTTTTAGAGGAAAATTAAAGGCAAAATTACTCAATTTAGAGGATAATAGAGGATAAAAAATATGAAATTCTACCTATCAGTATATCTTTGATTAACAATAAAACCCATAGAATCTTTTTTGATTCATTATCTTTATCTTCAAACCTGACTTTTAGGTTAGTTCCAAAAGACTGCATTATGTAATACAGGGTAATCAAGGTTCACTGAGCATATAGAAAATTATAAATAATGATTAAGATTTTTTCAAGCCATAATACTAATCAAAAAAATTGATAATCAACATGAGTATATAGATATTTATTTCCTCTAACATGGTTGATGAAATTTTCAAATATAACCATCCAGAAAACTCCACATGACCCTATTTCAATTAAATCTCACAATACATATTTGACTACAATGGTTGGAGAAGAATTTTGATGTCTAAACTATCCAGAAAACTTCCACATTATCTTATTACTAATTATGCTACATCATTTTCCTAGCAAACTTACACGGTTTTGAATTAAAAGAAATCTGATTCTGATAGGCAGCTAATGTTGGCTAATTAGTTAAGCAAACAAACCAATGATAGTTATTATTGTCTGTTTGAGTAAAATATACTTAATACTTATACTAAAAAAGTATGCATGTTTAACAAATTATGCTACATCATTTTCCTAACAAACTTACACAGTTTTGAATTAAAAGAAATCTGATTCTGATAGGCAGTTAATGTTGGCTAATTAGTTAAGCAATCAAACCAATGATAGTTATTACTGTCTGTTTGAGTAAAATATACTTAATACTTATACTAAAAAGGTATGCATGTTCAACTAATATTGCTACATCATTTTCCTTAAAAAGAAATCTGATTTTGATAGGAAGCTAATGTTGGCTAATTAGTTAAGCAAACAAACCAATAATAACTATTATAGTGCCTGTTTTTTAATGTCTTCTTTCTGTTAATCTCTAAATGAAAAAAATAGATTTGAAATAAATGATTTTATAGAATATCGCAAACTATAATTTTTATATTCTTCTTAACCCATCTCGGCAGGAAATAAACTACAGCACCATCTTAATTTGAAAGTAATTACCTGAAATTAATGTAAATTTTCTTATAAACAAATACATTGTTTATAAAAAAGATAACATTAAAATGTTATGTAAAAACAATGAAAACAAACAAAATTGGAACCATGAGAAGTCTTGTAACTTCTCATTTGATGAACACACAATTTAAAAGGTGGGATATATTTTTCTATCTTTGGACCATTTTACCAAAATAATTATGATAGTGTGCTTTACTCTAATTTATAACTCAAAATTGAAGATTAACAGTAAAAGATTTTTTCGCAACAAAAATAACAGAAATAGAGGAATATAGAGGATTTTCTAGAAATTAATGTCATAATAGAGGATAATCCCAAAATTAGGCTCAATTAGAGGAAAATAGAGAAATAGAGGATATGTGGGAGCCCTGAACCAGATAAAGTTATTGGCTTGCCACAATTGCATGCCTTGTGTGATCGTGGAAATGATGCCTATGGAACCTGCTGCTTCATAAGGTGGAATACAGAAGATGGGATTAAGATAAAGTTTGTGTCCCTTAAGGCATTTGTCGCTCGACTCAAATTTAAAACTACACCAAGGCTTGAACTCATGGGTACTATTGCAATGAGCAGAATAGTTACAGAAATTCTGGAGACAAAACTGTATGATTTCGAATTCAAAAGATTCTGGACGGACAGTTTCACGGTGCTGTATTGGTTATTTTCGCAGTCCAGTCTATTTAAACCATTTGCTTCCACTAGAATCCAGGAGTTTCAAGATAGTCATGATTGCTGGCAAGATGAAATAAGATACGTGCCAAGTGAATTGAATCCTGCTGACGGTTTAACCAAGGTTATATCAATGGATCGATTATCTTTATGGCACCAGGGGAAATACCACAACTTTATCGAGTAAGAGGAAGAGAGTTGGCCATCTAAAGTTGAATTTAATGATATAGAGGTTGATACAATTGATCAAAACTTAGAGGAAAAACCATTACCAAAAAATGTAAAGAAACATGTTAATGAAATCAAAACTTGTGAAGTTGATCACCTAATTCTAAGTCATAGTAAAATGTCAAAGATACATGATTACTGGGATGAAGTTCTTGAACATTACTAGTCTTGGTCTATGCTTATCTCAGCTGTTGTCTTTCAAATCTCATAATTTCAAAAGTGGATTCATTCATACACCAGAATCTATTAGAGAAGCACAGAAAACACTGTTTCTAATAGCTCAAAAGGAATTAAAGGATGACTTAGATGGTACCAGAAAGAGATTTGCAAAGTACAATCCAGTCATTGATGGCGAAGGTCTCATCAGAGATAATGGAAGGTTAAAGAAGATAGCTGTTCCAGAAGAATTAAAATATCCTATCTTGTTACCCTATTGTACTATTATTTTTAACACATAAGCACAGGATGTTACTGCATCTTGGGTACCGAGTTGTACTGGCAAATTTAATCAATAAGGGGATATTTGTAGGGAAAAGTGCAGATATTTTGAAAAGTATTGCAGCGAAATGCTTCTTCTGTAGGTCGTTGATAATAACATGTATGACAACCAGATGCATACATCTGGAGCTTTGCCTAACGATAGATACCAATTCTATCTTAAGTGCTAGGAGACGATTTGTGACAACCCCTGCTCATGTTTTTTCAGACAGAGGAAAATCATTTATTGGTACATCTAAACCTATTCTAGATTGGATAGAATCTTGGGATTGTTACCTCATTAGGAAAGAATTTCCAGGAAGGGACTGCAGCTGTTCTAAACTACGCAAGACATGCTCTAGCATATGAAGAATGGGCAACAGATTTATCTGAAGTATCATACTTGATCAACATTTGACCATTGTTTCCGGATGGAGATCCTTGGGAGTTTAATTGTATAACTGCAAATGATGTATTGTTTCCACATGGTCAACCTCAAATTCTACAGTTCAACATTGATGAAAGAAGTAGAGATGATAAATTAAAGAGGGTTCATCAATGAGTAGATATGTTCTGGAATACATGGGTATTTACGAATTTACGAAATAAGTGGTATCACAGCAGGGATAATTTGGTTGAAGGAGATTTTGTAATAGAGTTAGAAAAGGGAATGAAAGGGAAGTCTGCACCAAAATCCTGGGTTAGATGGATTGGTACGAAGTGTGACCATAAGAGACAGTAATCGAAATGAATTTGTAAGACCCATCCAAAAGTTATGATTGATTGCAACCAAGGAAGAACTTGAATCTGATTGAAGTATTATAAAATTTCATATAATCTTCAGATTATACTGCAGGAAGAGTGAATTGGCAATACATTCAATTCATACAACAATCATTGGAATGTTGGGAATTACCTAAAGTATATATTCTTACTAAGTTGTAATTGCTTTAGTAATAGCATTCTCACATAGACAATTGGTACTATTCATGATTTACTTGAATAATGGACTTGTATTTATGATTTTACACGTGATTTAGAAGAATTTGACAATATTGTTGAAAATCTGAATTCAAGTACATTATAATCATAGGAGAGAATATTTAGAATGTATCGTACTGAAAGAAGTATTGGCAGAGATAGATGGCTTACTAAGTCACTGCAAGAACCACAATGTTAACAATGAGATAATCTCAGATATTAATGTGAAAACAGTCAATTACATCAAAAAGTGCAAACCGTTGAAATCATCCAGAAATACCACTAACAAAGAAATATTTGAAGGTCAACAACTTGTTAGCAGTACCTTTTGATAAAGGTATTGGCATATGTGTAATGAAGAAGGAAGCCTATCATGCAAAGTTAGATGTGATCCTCCAACTACCGCAATCCGAGAAAATTACAACTACTCGAAAAAATGCGAAACACATTGTGTTAAAAGAGGAAGAAATACAAATGTATTGATGAAGATCTGTTCCAAAAGCTAAAACCAATGGGTAGCCAACCTGCACGGCTATATGGACTTGCAAAAGTACACAAAAAAGAAGTACCTGTTTGTCCTGTATTGTCGATGCCAGGATCGGCTTATCATCCAGTGGCAAAGCAAGTAGCTGAATGGCTCTCAGAAGTTCCAGAATGCCATATTAACACATCAACCAAAGCCATATCAATCTGGCAGATGATGAAAAACTGGTGAGCTTCGATGTTACATCGCTATACACTAATGTACCTGTCATGGAATCCATCAATGTGTGTGCAGCACCACCAATTGACAAAGATACATTTATAGAATTGGCAAAGATTGCGTCGTGCAATGTAGTGATGTCTACCCATGACGGATACTACAGACAGAGTGACGGCTTAGCAATGGGAAGCCCTCCAGCACCGCATCTAGCTAATGGTTGGATGAGCAAATATGACGGTAACATCAAAGGAAATGCCAAACTGTTTGATCGATACATGAATGACATTCTCCGTGAAATCAAACATGATGAGATTGCCGCGAAACTCGCTGAAATCAACAATCTTCACCCGAACTTGGCCTTCATTATCGAACGGGACAAAAATGGAACACTAACTTTCTTGGATATGCAGCTATTACTTAGAGGACATCAAATCACCTCGACTTGGTACTGTAAAACTACCGATACAGGCCTAATACTGAACTTCCACTCACTTGCACCAAAGAGGTACAAGCGATCAGTAGTGTCCGGCTTTGTTCACAGGTAATATAAAGTTGCTCTGAAAAAGTAAGGTCAAAAGAATTACCGAAAGGCACTGAACTAGATTTTTATGTACAGTGAAGAGACCTATTATTATAGTACGCCATGTATTAACCCTATTTGGACGGAGCTGTTTTGAGCGCTATTAGACTGGTGGGGCGGATACCGCCCGCTCTCTAAAATCTTTAAAAATGGAGCAATTAAACTAAACCGTACTTTTCCTGTTAAAGTCATTATAGGGAAATGTATGGAAAAACATGTCAAATGCCAAAAAATGACGCCACTTACTCCAAATTGCAAGAAAACTGGTGATTAACATTTATCATACCAGAATAAACCTGTCCTATCTAAACAAAAGATAAATGGTGTTTTGTTTTTGATTAAAATGTATTAAAAATATAGGGAAATTGATACCTACCCCTGTCAAAATCATAGGGTAATGCTGCCTATAAATTTCATTGGTGGTTACCTTCTTGACTCATCCAGTATTAGAGAACAATATGAGCAGAATATGACCTGCTCAAAAAAATTGTACTGAAAAACTAGATCCAGAAGAACGATTTGGTAATCACCTATTGAACAACAATCGTCCTACCGATGCATCATCACACGAGTTCCTGCAGCGACGATGATAAAGTCGTTGATAAAGACAAAATTTGCAGTTACACATTTAACCGAACTAGTTGAATGAAGACATTCAATTTGGCAACCACCAACAGTGGCAAAACTACCGGAGGGTAGTATTTTTGAGACTCGTCGGTAAGAATCAAAAATCTCGTCGGTAAAGTCTTTCAAAGCCACTTTAGTCGGTAGCCCTAGCTCAAATTCAAATTACCAACCAAATTATTGAAAAATAGTCTGTTTTACAGGCTCAGATCCCATTTATCGACCTAACAATTTATGATTTAACCGCTCAAAATGGCTGAAATGGCTGTTTTAGATGATCTAGAATCAAAATTTTCTTTGCCGCCCAACCTTGGTGGGCGGGGTTTTTTTCTGTCGGTATTTTTTACATTTTACATCCCCCCACTAATTTTGTTCTAGCTACACCTACGCCAAAAAGAAAGTACAGAAGTGTATACTGCCTTCAGCAAAGCTTGATTGAGGACTCAATACTAAAACCTTTAGTATGTAACAACTGTTACCAACCAACAAATTCAAAAATTATATCTTCAATTGTCTTTAGATGCAGAAACTTCATAAATAGGGTGAAAAAATGCTCGTTGTATCTAAGTATCTTAGGGTACGAAAATACCAATTTTTAAAAAGAAGTAGTAAGTATTATACATTGTCTGAAAGTACTCTAGCTTGAATGTCTCATGGATTTTAGAACCGATCCCCTATACTTAAAACCTGCTTAAACTTATAAGAGATGCTTAAAATAAGGCAACAAAAAACAAAATACGATGTTCCTACCATCCTCTCCAACAATTAGTGTGTGTTTTGTATTCTCTAGTACATGCTTTGCAACACCGATGGCATTCTTCACACGCTTCATGCTTCCGACTGCTCCTACGTTGTGAGTTTTACTAGTAAGAGAAAGTAAAGATAAGAGAAAGTAAAGATAAGAGAGTACCTTCGATGTAAGAAGAAAGAAAAAAAAGTGTGAAAAAATGTGACTTTAAGAAAACTTGTGATCAGAGCTCGATAATCCTACCCGCACAGCTGCGGCGCGGCTCGACAGCCCTGCCATTTTCTCAGCAGCCCTGACATTTTCTCAGCAGCCCTGACATTTTCACGAAAGCCCTTCTTAAATGACGACAAAAAAATGACATTTCTGCTGTCGACTAGTTTGGCAGATTTTTACCTAAGATATTGTGCAGCTCGGAAAGTTGTAAGATTCTCGAGCTCTGGTTGTGATAAGTAATTGGCAAGAGATGGCATTTTGAGAGATTATGTAAAGATTCTGTTTAAATTTTGTTTTGCGAAAGTGAGAAAAATACTTAAATGAAAAATTATTAGCAGATAACACAAAAAGAAAAGTCACAAAAGTTTGTTCGCAACTTTATGTGCTTGCAACTTTATTATGCACAGTGTCCAACATTTTTTTTTCTTCTTGCATGTACATAATCTTCTTGCGAAGACAAATTCTATTTAGGTCAAACTATTACTCAAAAAGCGTCAACAATAATGGACAAATGCCAATAAAAGGATTTTTTCTTTAATTTCTTTATAAGAATCTTATGAACTATGATCTTTCTGATTTCTTTTTAATTTAATTTTCTTTATGGATTGGCTCAACCTTCTTGTAAGGGCCAAGATCTTCTTGCAACCTGCGCTGCCAGAATAAGAAATGCACATCGAGAATAGCCAAAGCCATTATATTTTGAATAGCCAAAGAATAGCCAAAACCGTTATATTTTGTCCAATAAATTTTTTACCATGCATAAAAAATTACAAATATTTTATATAAATTCTATTTTTTCATTTTATGTTTTTTCTCATGTATGTTATAAAAATGTTGAGCTAAAAATTAGCAAAATTGTTTGTTTTTTCTCTAGAAGAACTATTGAAAGTTGGAGCAATATCTAGCTAATATCACAGCCTTGGAAAAGAAGTCTTACCCATCCATTATCATTGCATCAAGAGCAGTTTCTCCATTTTCACTTGGACTAATAAATATCAAAGTATTATGAAATGATTAAAAGAATTTGTAAATTTAAAAGGTGTAAATAAGAAAGACAAAAAGGGGGTCAAATTATAAGAAGTAAAAATCTTAACAAACATACAAAACTTTCCTCATACAAAATCATTCCATCACCATCAGAATTTTGTTACACTGTTTTCTGATTTTTTGTTTCAATTAAGACAAAAGAATATTAACTATTTTTAACTCAAACCTTCCACCCCATCCAACACTTGTTATACTGCGATCTTCTTCAGCAACTGAGCAACCTGCAACAATAGCATCTGCTAAACTTCCGTTTGATACAAGTACTTCCCATGCTAAGAAAGATAATCATTTCATATTAGGACTCATGGTATTATCAAAAGTCTAGCAAAACACTTGCTAGAAAAGTGTACACTTTTAGTTACAATACATAGTTCAGAAAATAGTGGTATGGAATCATAATAAAGATTTTTGATTATGATCTTTAACCAGCACCGACTGACGATTTTTTTCTGACCAAATCTCTTAAACATAATTAAACAATTTCCCAATTAGCGAAACTAAAAATTCTTAAGAAACTTGTTATAAAAATCTGACTAAACACCTTAAATATAACTCCAGCATATACATACCTGCAGCCGTTGGTTTGGGCCATGGCCAAGTATTTAGCACAACAGGTAACCTTGCATTAGAAGTGTCTCCCATCGACAAATTAATTAGAACACCAAAATAAAAAATATAACACATGATTATAATTATGTCTTAAATATCATCATCTAATGAACTAAAATCAAAAATATTGTTATCAAAGTAATATCATAATCAAGTAAAAACCGAGCCTATCTATTGTACAGTGAAAAAGCAAAAAAAAAAACAAGACTTGATTCAACAGGATTCAAATTTTATTTTATAGTTCATCTTTTTTTTAATTCGATTCACAGGCAAAAACAAAAATGGGAAAAGCTTTCCAGAGAGAAATTTAACCAGGAACTAAAAAATTTAAACAAGAACTAAGCCCCATATGCATCCTACCATCAGGAAAGCCTTAATTAAGGGAATTCGCCTCAGCCATCAACAATTGCCAAGGGAAATGCTGAGGACCTTTTCATTACTTTTTATATTTAAATTACATAATTTTTCAACTTTCTCTTATTTCTTACATCTCGATTGTCCTCATCAAAATTCTGCCATGGCCAATTTATGTGAATAAATAAGGCTCTATCATTCTAATGAGTTAAAGGACACACCAGGCAGCAGGCAGCAGGCAGTAAGGGGTGCATCAGTCCCCTAATTTAGACTCCCACCTGAAAAACCCTTCTACTGCTCAGTAAGCACCCCCAAAGCAGTTTTAGTCTGGCTAGTGATCTGAAGAGTCACAGCAAAAAATAAAACTTCCTTAAGGTAAGGTAAGGTATGCACTTATGACGGAATAGTCATGCATAGCCGTAGGCTAATCTGCGGACTATAGCTCCATCTAGTGTTTCGTCAGGTACCAACTGTCTACCCAATTTCCCTCACATGACATGGGTTGACCCGACGGACTTACAGCCTAACGATTATCACACTTCAATTGATGTTAACTAGCATTCAATACTTCAGAGTATTGGCGCGACTGGGTATTGAACACAGATCACACGGTATCTAGTAATGATAGGTGCGACACTTAACCACTCGGCCATTCATCCTTCTTAATAAGAGTGGGCTATATGTAGTTAAAAACATGAACATGATGCAGTTCCATCTGGAACAGTTTTTTCTCGTAGTAAATATCATACTTTTGAAAACAAAATGTTTTTCAGGATGAGCAAGCCCTTAAAAGAAAAGATTTTCGAAATTCAGAAAATTTTTCCACCTTTTTTCAAATGTTGATGTTTAAGATCCTTTTTTAATGTTATTAGTATGGATTCGTAGCCATTAATGTTGTGTGAAAACTGTGTAGAAAACTTTTTGTTATAGAGATACTGAAGAAAAACTGAAAAAAAGTGTTAAATCTTACGAAAAATTCTAAAAATCGAAGCTTTGCCACCATTTTAGGAAAAAATTCGCTAATTTATTTTTCTAAATTTGACTTAGACTTATAGTCCTTAGTGTTGTCAACATTTTCCGAAAAACTGTCTTGGAAAGTTTTTGTATTCAAGATAATCCCTCAAAAGTCATTACCAGCCCTGTTAATTTACAGCGGCATTCGGCAATGCCGTCGTAAAAGCTGTCGCTTGTCTTTCTGTCGACAGCATTTCTATGCAGCCATGGTAAATGTGGTAAGTGTTCATTCAACTAAACTTCTATATTTGCGCGCTTTTCTTAACAGAGCAACAAATTATCAATAATAATCTCTCTTATTTTGTATCAATGATTAAGGTTTTTTTTCTGCATACTTCAATTATATATTCACGATCTTAAACAGGAAAATTGATTTAGATGCATAAGTTGGATAATGAATGATTGAGGTGATTCTTTATGAAAATTAAAAATTGCCACGAATGCCGCT
>JAUKPT010000026.1:0-17829 GCA_032273505.1 Nanomia bijuga | reverse complement strand
GCCGCTGTACCTTTACGGCAGCACACCAGTGACGTTGTGCTAAAAACCAAATTGACAGGGCTGCATTACCAACTGTCAAGTTAAGTGTATAGAGAGGACAAAGGATAAACCGAATAAGGATATCATAATCAACTTAGGAGGATTTCTTAGATTAATTTATGATGATTTATGATTAAGAATCTATATTTCTTGTTTAATTTTACGCATCGTTCAAGATACTAAATTTACAAAGAAAAGTTACAGCTAAAAATATAAACAAATAATTAAAACGTTAAAATACCTTAAAACCATAGTGCGCTGCAAAAGCAAGTTAAAACAAAAGAAATTCTTTTGTTAAAAGATAAATTGAGGCTAACAATGGTATAAAATCAATGAAATCAATGAAAGCTTAAAGAGTTAAAAGTCATAAAGGTAATAAAAGAGAGATAAATGTTAAGATCCCTTGAGGCTTTAAGTTTATTGTTAAGTAATGGTTTTAATCATGCTTCTTTTATCAGTATAATTGACCAATTGACCAATTAACCTGTTAGTTTAAACACAAAAAATAGATTTTTAATCATAAATCATAAATTAATCTAAGAAATCATCCTTAGTTAATATAATCCTTATTCGGTTTATCCTTTGTCCTCTATCATTTGTCATTAGTGAGGAATTTCGATAGAATTTCATAAAATTGAGAAAATCGTAACAATGACGTCAAGAACCTGTTATATATTTTCTTCTTTATTTATAATATTGCTACGGATATGACATCATTGTTCTGCAGAAGCAGGCTTAAAATACAAAAATACAAAAAATGCCTAAAAATAACAATTTTCTTAATTTTATGAAATTCTATCGAAATTCTCCACTTTTGACAAATTATCTCAAGAACGAGAACTTTCCAAGACATGTAGTTTTTTGAAAAAATGTTAACAACACTAAGTACTAAAAGCCTAATTCAATTTCAGAATATACTAACTTTGACTTGAATCTTTCCTGGAAATAAAAATTACAAAAAATATGCAAAAGTTTAATAAAAAATCATTAAATCTTATTCATTTGAACTCATAAAAAAGAACAGTGTTGACCATTTTGCTTTGTCAGCATCTTTACAAACTCAAACAATAAAATTTACATCAGAAGATAAAGTCCTACTCTAAAAATTTACAGAAATATAAGGGGTTGCATATGGGTAAATTTGCTTTATGATTGGTTGAAAATTACATCAGGAAGAATCTGATTGGTCATTTAAAATTTTGAATTTTTACAGTTTTTCATATAATAAGTAAGTAACCAAACAGATTTATGATGATGTAATTTTCAACCAATCAAATAACAAATTTAGCTGTAGACAATCCTTTATTCATCGCAACAACATTAATTTACAAAAATATTTCACACTATAACCTAGTATGTACAACATCACCATCCTTAATAACATAATCAATAACTTCGTTCGATGCAGCAAATTGATAAATCAAATGTTCCCAACGAGGAGCATCAACGATCACTAAATCACCGTGTTTACCTATTTCAATTGAACCATGAGTGTCCGATTTACCTATCGATGCAGCTGCATTAATCGTTGCACCGATCAACGCTTCGTTCATAGACATACGTAATATACAACATGCCATGTGCATAACAACAGGCATTGAGAAGCAATGAGCATTTGGATTAAAATCGGACCCTAACGCTACAGGAACGCTTTTGTCAATCATCTTACGAGCTGGTGGAGGTTTCAGTTTTAAAATATAAGCTGTCGTTGGGAGAAGGACTGCTACTACTTTCTTTTCAGCCATTGCAATAATACCTGCGTCACTGACTTCTTCAAGATGACTGATTGCTTTAGCGTCGAGTGCTGCACCTAGTTCACCTGAATTCATTGGATTTAATTCGTCTCCATGAAAATTAATTTGCATACCTATCTTCGTACCTGCTTCCAGTATTTGTCGAGTTGATTCTGTATCAAATACACCTTTCTCACAAAACACATCAATATTGTCGACATGAAGTTCACCTTGATCCATAAGTGTCTTGATTTGTGGAATTTGGTTCTCAATGACGTCTCTCGTTGCTTCTTGCATTGTCTTTCCTTTTGGAATAGCATGAGCACCACAATAAGTTGAACTGATATCAATACCTTTAAATTCGTTTTTAGCTTTCTCAATAACACGAAGCATTTTAATTTCACTTTCAGCATCTAAACCATAACCACTTTTTGCTTCTAATGTTGTTGTACCACATTTCGACATGGCTTTTAATCGTTTCTCAAAACTTCTGTACAGCTCTTCTTCACTGGCTTCTCGTACATGATTGACAGTAAAGTGGATCCCTCCCCCCATTTTGTGAACATCCATGTAGGTCGCACCTGCTAGTTTCATTGCAAATTCGTGAACACGGTCACCCACCCATACTGGATGTGTATGACCATCTATCAATCCTGGGAGCACACATTTCCCTTTGGCATCAATTTCTTTTTTGAATGTACAACCTGCATATTTAGCACTTATAACCTCATCCCGACCTACATCCTCAATCATACCCTCATTGTTGACAACTAATGCCATCTCATTTTTTTCATCACCAAGTACAACAACATGCTTGGCTTTTTCACCAAGTATCATTTTTTCTTTTTGTGCACATATTTGTACGATTTGCCTTGCATGGCGAACGATAAGCTTCATTGTTATTGTCTTGAAGAACTGTTGGACTGCTTCAAGTGACAGTTATTCGTATGTACCTAAAATATTAGTTTTTGAACAACTGAATATTCTGCTTAAAAATATCAATTTTCAAAACAAATAAAGCTTTACATTTCACACAAATCGAACAAATACCTATGAAAATATATTATTGAAGGGCACCACTATCTTAATATTTGTTTTTAAAAGTTTTATATTCAATGTTTTAGCCAATAAAATTATACAGAATGTGATGAAAATAGATTTTAAAATCTTGTAAACTTGAAAGATTTAAGTGTAAATATCTCCCATTCATATTTAGACCTTTGATTTTGATTGAATTAAGACAGCTAAAGACTATAACATGGTTTCCTGACCCCTCCCCGTACCCTAACTGCTGTGGAAGTAGTGAGATGTTTGGAGGTCAGCTGATCTTGGGGTCATTAGTTTTAATGACTCAAATGTTGGGACCGTATCAAAACTGTATTCCCTGCATACCATTTGCCAAACTTGAGCTGCTAATAACTCTCAACTATGTTTTGGTATTACTTGCCATCTTTCTTGGTATTGAGTAATTCACTAATGATTTTTTGCAGATTTTAAAAATAAGTTTAAGCATATTATCTGGAAAGTAAAAAAAAATCTTTGTAAAGAATTGCATGATTATGATTTTATTTCTTATCGCTATTATGCCTGATTATTCATTTAAAAAAATTCAAAAATCACAAATGTGAGAAATTCAAATTACATTCTTAGACTTCCTTACAAATATCAAGTTGATAACCATCAGAAAACAAAAAGCTTTACAGGGTTGCTGTTAATCCTCAATTAAGCGCTGCAACGCTTATTCAAAACTTTTTTGATGCAGCGCTTAATGGAGGACGACACTTAAATTGATATATTACTATCGAATAGCTGATCTGGCTCATATACAACTTAGATATTGGATTCACTAGATTGAAATGTATCACTTTTAGGTTCTTCAGGGATCGATAATTGTATTTGTAATAGTTATCGTCCTAAGATGCGGCGCTTATTCGAGGGCGGCGCTTAATCAAGGATTTACGGTAAGGTTAATACTAACAACACTTATGAGAAGATGCCCCATGCAGAAGCTCTTCCCACGCTTGTCAAGATTTTTTCTTAGTCCGGCTTAGTGATTCTTGCTACCCAATTTCCAGCGGTTGATCTGATAGATTTGCTGTTAAAAAATTAGAGAGGGGACATGCAGTTGGTACGCAGAAACCATGGTTCACCAATTGTAGCAAAACAGTAAAAATTTGAAAATTGGATAACTGTTGCTGAAACCACATAGTAGAAATTATGAAAAATATGCTCAGGGTTGGACCGAATGTTTTGAGACGCAGAAGAAAGAACAGGGAACTAAAATTTAATCATTACACTTGGAGGACCAAGCCCTTTTAGACACTTATATTAAGATTAGTCACAAACTCTAGAATAGTTAAATCTGTTTTTCCATCTTTTAATGGAAGTCTAAAATCTAGTTTATAGTGCTCTATCAGGATATGTGTTGATCTTGTCCAATGTCTGATGTCATGATTTACATCATGATTCGATGGCTGATTCAAGGCATCAAGAATAAGCTAAAAGGGATGGTGCAAATCTAAATAAGGAATGGAAAAGGATGGGATAGGATTTATACGAGATGCGCTAAACCTTCCTGCCAAACAACTTTCTTTCCTGTGATCATGGGTGGCAACCATGTGCCCTGATCATGGGTGTCGCTGATGTTATTTTCCACAGGGTTGCCACACTTTTTTGGGACAATTTTTTAGGAGTTTCTTGATGATTTTAGGATATTTCTCAATATTTTAGCAGTTTTAGGAGTTTCTATGAGGCGAGTGTCCTTAATGGATGTTATTTGGCTTTCAAAACACCAAAAATGATATCCAGTGAGAAAATGTTACTCTAATCAAATAAATAAAAGTTTTAAACTCAAAAAACTTTATTTGTTAAGTCTATTCAATTCTAATATACAGCACATTCTTTCTATTGTTTCGCAGTTTACGTAATACTAGCATATTCTAGTTGTGCAAAATGACACATCAACTCTCATTTTAGCCTTGAATTAGATTTTGACATAGCTGTTGTTTTGGTAGTTTTCAATTGACATTTTCTTGAAATTAGATTCGCAGTTAGCTGTTGATCAAATAACTTGAAGACTTAAGGTGAAACAAAAGGGAGGTCTTGTATTAAGCTTATTGATAAAAAGGTGATTCAATTGATTCCTTAGATATTGTACCAATGATTAATACCTTAAATTAATCCTTTGAGTCATCTTCCAAAATATAAATGGAAACATTCTTGTTTAATTGTAATATTTTGTTAACTACAATAATATCACATAGTTAAAGAATTTTTACCTGATAATATAATAATTTTTGGATGCAAATTTATCTGTACCTATTTTTGAGAGACAACAATGGACTACTATTTCTTTGCCTTGTTTAAGGTTTCGAGTTATCTACAAATTGTTACTAAGTGTTATAAACATTACCCTTGAATAATTTGTTGTTGTGAATTTTTGGAATACTTTGGTCAAAATCGTTTAGTATCTTGCTGATTTCAAGATATGTACCATAGCAGATAATTATAAATCTTTTTCTTTTCTAAGAGCTTGCAACAGTGCCATATCAATACCTATAGAAAAAGACCAAAACTACTTCAAAATAGAAGGTCCAGTAGCTCAGGATGTTAGATAATTGTCAATATTCTTTTTTTTTTTACTTTATTTCAAAGACGAATGAAAAAGCAGTAATGAATGATACTGATAATGAGTTTTTTTTTGTTTTTGCATTTTTGAGCAATTTCAAGATGCACAATTGATTATGGTTAATACTTTTCTTTTGTCGAAAAATTATGTGATTCAGAAAAATTAATTTTGTTTAGTTCTCTATTAGATTCTTGATGCAATCGTTAAACAATTAAATGGTTGAATTTGTTCCCAGATCTCTCAATAATAGATGCCTGAAATTAATTAACCTTATTTGGGCTAAGGGGGATTCTCCCCCTCTTGGGTTTTGTTTAATATATTTTCAATTTCAATGTTTGGATAATAATATGATGCTAATTCTTAAAGGATTGGTTTGCAATTGTATGAGCAACATCTTCTTTTGTAAATTAGTCAGTGGTGTCATTTTTTGGCACTTGGCAAGTTTTTACATACATTCCTATAATGACGTCATCAGGAAAAAGTGCTTACATCAGCAAATATTGGGTACTTTTTCTAATATTTCTGGTAGATCTTATGAAGGTCTAACTAGCTCTACCACATTTTAGCTAGATTGCTTCATTCTAAAGGATTTCAGTGAAAGGGTGGAGAACAAAATCCCCCCAGCCTTATAGCACTCAAAAAAGCCTAGCCTAAATAGGGTCAAGGAGCAATTTTGATTAAAATAGCTCTCCTGGAATTAGCATTTTGATTGAGATATATATGGAATTTTTATAATAGTGTAGTGTCTAGATTAGATCGAAGAAAGTAATTTGTAACTCTCCCATATTAAGGTTTATTAAGGTCCGTGTTTCTGAACGAATGATTAAAATCGAAATGACACAAAAAACACCATATGGACAGCCAATCAAATGCAAAACATTGAAGTCTAGTAGTCATAGATACCAATAAGTTTTACATTTTAGACAGATAAATGCAGAGTTTATTTAGAGTTAGAGGATACTTGTTTATCATATCTTCCCTCTCATGAATAATTAAGTAAGGTTGTAAGCATAACGACAGAAAACAATGACTAAATTAAGAAGTTTGGTCTACAATAGATGCAGTCAACTTGTCATTTGGTTCAATCGACTCAATAGGGAGTACAGATGATACATTTATACTTAAAATATAACATATAACTTATATAACATGTATTTTGCTGGTTCTGGGTAAACAAACCTGTAGCAGAACTCAGCTAATTCAGCTAAATCAACAAGATAGCAAGATATCCTTTCAGCCTTAAGTAATCATGATAATAGCCAATAATGTCTGAATGTAGTTGATTATTTTGAGACGTGTCTTAAGGGTATAAAAGAAGAGAAATTTTCATCAACATTTCCTGCCCGGATGAAGAATTTTATTTATTGGTCTGCAATGAGCTTATTCGATAAGCAACCTAGTCCACAAGATTGATGAAACACCAAAATATCATCATACTTGTAATAAGATTTCTAAGTGATCCAATTAGAACTTATTGAATAACAAAATAACCAATTTGCTGGTAATCACTATTATTTTCTTGATTAAACCAATAAACTATGCCTATCTGTAGGTTCTTGCAAAAGTAATCAAGAAAGAATTTCTGTGACTATTATTTTATAAATGTTTGTTTCTTAGTTGAATGCTCTTTTTATTGAAAATGAAAATTTATGTATTAGTTTATTCTGGTTTATTCTAATTCATATAATTTTTTAGACCTAGATGGCTGATTAGCCAAAACATGTAGACGAAATACAATTCACCAGCACGTCAATATTGTTTTTATTTACTATTACTAATTTCTATCAGAAACGTTTCACATCTCCGCCTTGGAAAGTCTATTTTATATCAATTAACTCCAATAATTGCTGATGACTAAAGTGAAAAGACAGTGTTCTACCACAATGATCTTTAATTGCTTTACTTACATATTAATCATTTCCTTGAAAGTGGAAGCAGAACGAATAGCTTAGTGCTCTTAATTAAAACAAATGATTTGTTGTCAAATTTCTAATCTTCTGAGTTTTCATTTCAGCACTTAAGCTCTATTTCAAATGCTGTATGCTGTTTTTTGAAAATAATATCTCTTTTAATGAACTAAAGAGGAAGAACCTTAAAATTCCATAACAGCCATTAGCTAATCACATTATATCATAATCAATGCACATTAAGGACTACTAGAATACTCGCGTTTAAGGGGGGGGATTAATGGAGGCCATTACGATATCTCGAGATTTGAATGACTTTTTAAGTTACTTTTTTTTTTAAATTAAGCATAAATTATCGCTCATTAGATGGTAAAAATAAAATTTGAAAACTACCAAGAGTAATGTTTCAGGCTAGAAGACCATGCCCCCCCCCCTTCCAACACAATTCACGATATCTTCTTTAATGATTGAATCAAGGTACATTACTCTGGCCAAACAACCTTATTTCTTACTATACTTCATTTTATTGATTTACTCACACAGAGGTGTATGTAAGGAAGGGGTTAACACGTGTGATATTTCTGTCAATCTTATTCATTAAAATCTTTGATGTATAAAAAAAATTAATAAAGTTAATATGCGTAATTTAACGTTGTATATTCTTCTTTCTGTATTTCATAAAAACGTACAGGCTAAACATTATGTACAAAATATATCAAAGTGAGTTCTTGTGAGAGTCTTGTATCAATTAACATATTTACAGTAGAACAGAGTCAACAATAATATACTACATAATCTCATAATTCTTGTACACATATATTTTTGTCAGAGAAATTAAAAAATATATACTATTTTCCATGAACATCTTCTGAAAAAAACTATAAATAAAATAAACAGACAATATTTTTGTCCAACAACCATCTCCTATAAAAGCTTAGTAGGACTGCTGCTGATTTAGTACATTCATTTATGACAGTCAAAAAAAAAAATAAAAAAAATAATGAGGCATAGTCCCCCCCCCCTTACTAGAAGAACCCCCCTAAGTGCCGTTGCCCCCCTTTCTCAGCGTTAAGTCTGACACACACCCCCTAACTGCCGTTTTAGACTTGTTAGAAGGGGAGGATAGAAACTATGGGAGGATTTTTCGAAATCTTGAAATTTAGTATAAACAAAAAATATTTTGGTGGATTTCATCTCTCACAATTTAATCTCTCACAACTTTTTAGGCTAGGTTTCTCACAATCTTTATTGACACACAAAATGCCACAAATTCTGATTTTTTCAATTTAACAATGATTGTATTGGTTACTTCATGCAGTCTTTACTAAGCTTACAAAAGAAAAAGATTCTATACAAAAAATACCCACAACACAAAATAAAATTGGATCTCCTGTAATCTAACTTTTATCATTTTCAGATATCGTTAGCAAACAAAATATTCAAAAAGAAAAAAAGAAATTATGATTGAATGGAATTTGGACTTAGAAAATCCAATTATATGAGAAAAAACAACAACCAAGTTTCCAAAATTCAATTGAAAGATTTCAGATTGCTTGTACAATCAATCAAAATCCATCATACATAATTTCTTCATCAGTTTATTGAGAAAAATTTGCTTTTTTAACCGAAAATAGCTAACCATATCTGAAAATAATTGGTTCTCATAATATTCTTAAGATAGAAATACAATAAATAAAAGTTTAAATGTTAGAAAAATAAAATCTTTACAATAAAAAGACCTAATCCCAAAACCATTTCGCATTTAAAATGTTATAAAGCAAAACTTTGAGAAACCATCTGTTAAAATCCTTTTGTTTTTCAAATCCCATAAGGCTGTCAGTTTTTCATTGTTTATGCTTTTGTAGTCTAACCAATAAATGGATTCATCACAAAATTTCATGCCGATACAAATTTTGATAAATTTTAACTAAATTAGATATATTATTCAAATCATTCTTGAAAAAAAAAGCTTTTTCTGGTCATTCTTTCAATAGAAGAAAAACGATTGAAAATGATAATCTAAAAATCAGGACAAATCCTTCTCCCTTAGAATTAAAATGTAATTGAAAATAGTTTTTCATAACCAAATTTGCCATTTTCATTAAAATCTAGAAAGAAATCAGCATTTTGAAGTACCTTATTCAATCAGTTTTTGTTGGCCCTAATGTTAGCCTTTTTTACACAGGATGTAATAACTTCAGTGGACACTGGCAATGAATCAAAATACACTAACAACACTTTTAGAGCCAGCTGAGTTAGACTGGATAAGGTATGGAGAATTCTGTAACAAATTATAGAAATGCTGCCTTAGAAATAATAGAAATGGAACTAGAAATTTAAAATATATCCTAAAGTTTACTTTTTAGATCATCATTCAGATCTTCGTCAAAATAAATTACAGTTACTGTGATGTCGTCATGATAATTTCTCTTCAGTTTTTCATGAATCCGCAACATATTAGCTAATTTGTTATTATTTCCACGCCCAAGTGCATACCGAATCAACTTGGTAGCACCGTTTTCTTCCTGTGGAATACCGTTCCTGACATCATCTAGATGTTGTCCTATTATTTTCACTGCTTTACCACTTGACACGAAATCCCATAAACCGTCTGTTGCTAAAATGACAAAACCACAGTTTTTATCGATTTTCGTATGAGTAACTTCAGGTTCAGCTGTTAAATATGGCGGAGTGAGATATATACTTTTTGGTACTGATGGATGTCCGTATAAAACGTCTAAGACATTTTCGTGTAATTCATTACTCCATTTATACGGAACGTCACCAAAGGATCTTAAAGGTTGTAATTGTCCGAGTAATCGTTCTTGATAAACAACCATTTTTTCTTTGGGATGTTGATTTTTGATACGTTTTACTTCAGAGACATTTTCACAAGTATGGTCATTCGTTAGACCTTCATCGACCCAATTACCGTTGTTGGCCCGTTTGCCCATTACTGCTCGACAATCACCTGAAAAATGAAAAAATAATTAATTATTAACCATATATGTTATCTATAAGATGGAATCATTCCTTCAAATATTGTTCAAATAGAAAACTTTCATAAGTCCACAATCATTCAAAAGAAAATATGTTTTCATTCGATAAAATGTTGTTATCGTGAAAATATGATCAGAAACACATCAAATAGAAAAGTACACAAGGCAATATCATCAATCTAAGATAAAAAATCAGTCATAAGATCAACACAATGTACCACCATATCAATATGATCTTTTGCTGTTTTGCTGTTTTGCTGTTTTCAAAATTCTCATATCGAGATTTCACAACATTCCTTTTTTTCATCTTTTTTTGTGATGAGGGGGAGGGGTATTAATAATTATGGCTAAAAACATGTGGACTACTCTTACCTGTATTGCTTACGAACAGATCATTATCTTTAATGTATGCTGTAACTGCAACTGCTCCAGACAGTCCACTCCAAATAGGTTCATTACAAAGACCATCAGGGATAGCTTCAACGATTATATCCTTATCTAATGATAAATATGAATATTTCAGTGTCTCGATTAAATGTTCTTTCCCGATTTTCTCATCCTTATTCATCTGTTCGATAAAATTATAGATGCCCGTTCGAAATCGTTCTTGTTTTTCTTCTAAACCAGGAATCTCTTCATTTTCAAGTTCATCTTCACTCTTAAGACCGAGATATTCTAAAATTTCAGAGTCACCAATTTCTTTAGAAACAACTTTATCACGCAGTTCTTTATTCATCAGAGCAAGAGATATGTACATGGGAAGACGTGTCCTTAAACTTTCAGAGCAGTACCAGCCGCTGTGTCCGTCGAAAATGCCGAACAACAACGAATTGTCTTGTTTTAGATAACACTCACAATGACGATCTTCGAGAGGGTTATTCGCTCGAAAATGATTCGTCTCAAACGATGTGACTAGTCCACGTTTATCTTTATCAACATCATTTGTGTGTTCATTGTAACGCAATATCGAATTCATAATCGTTTCTGATAACGACGGTTTAATACTTTTAAAACGTTTCGCCATTAGATTACTAAACCAATTCTTTTCGTCGCTTCCATTATTGCTATTACTTTTGAAAGAAAATTGATTTCGAAAATGGCTATAAGAGCAGAGAGTACCAGCAGTGACAACCATGGTTAATGATGCTATTCGTCTTGGTCGAAAAATCATACTACGATTTACGACATGTTGCCCAAGAATTTCCATTAATGTGCTTTAAATTGCCTAAAATAGAAAAAATTAATTATATAGACATTGTTTTGACAATAAATAAATAGAATAACAATTTCCTTTAAAACTTTAGAAACAAAGAAATATTATTGAGATATCAATTAAAGATAAAAAAAACGTAAATTACACTAATATAAATAAATGTGATGATGGGAACTTAAGAAGGAATCTTAATATCCAAAACTCAAGATAATCGAAAGCCGTTAATAGATCCTATCTATATCTTCTTTTAAACTTCTAATTATATACATATTATATGGTGATTAAGTACAGATCCTTTCTAACAATTTTAGAGAACAAGATAATCGTAATAAATTTCCTTATTCAATAGAATTACATCATCGTTTTATTGAAAGAGAAATAGATAGAAAGAATGTCAATTCCTTAAGAATATACATCACTATTATCTGATTTCGAAAGAAGGAAATAGTTACAGAGAAAGAACTTAAGAAATTCCTTACCCATTCTATACAACATCCAAATTCAAACTGAGTTTTAAAACCAAACACCTTATACAAAAATAATAATCGAATTGTGAGTTGGAAGATGATCAAGTTTAATATGATATGTATACTTCTTTACAATAAGAATCATTCAAACTTAACATCCCTTATCGCCTACACAGAGAGATATGAACCAAGTTTAGTCTTACACAAATAGGATGAACAAATATTTATCTTATTTATCATACGAAGAGAATAAACGAATGTTTGATAGAAAATACAGTAGCTAAAGAGAGAAAGAATAAGTGCGCTACATTATTAAACTCCTTTTTAGATATAATAACACTGCTAGCACAACCCACACACTATCTACTTAGTCACATGGTAACACCTTAACAACCACATAAAAACTACATTAATTATTCATGAGTGTTAATATGAAACCAAAACATTTTCAAGTGATGATCAATAGGCGAAAATTATTTTTAACTAGAAGTATTTTTTTTTCGGAGATAATTACAATAATATGTGATGATTAGTAAGGCAATAATTACTCATGTGGGACTTTCAATTCCTCCTCTCAAAACGATAATCCAATTTTCCTTATTTAGGCAGATAATTGTTTTGTTTTTAAGCCTCTTCAATTTAGTTGTTATGTTAAAAGAAAGGATGAGGTTTCCACTCTATATAATAGATTTAGATTTGTTTTGTTGTAAAAGAAGTGCGTGGTGAACAGATCCAATCAATAAGGCTTGAGATTAACAACAACAAAAACAAAATAATAGTTGACACCTAAAAATATTTTCAAGGTCAAAAGAAAATACATAGATTTCAATTTATAAAAAATATCTTTATCTAAATCTACAAAACATTTTGGTATTTTTCTTAAGAATTCCTTATATAAATAGTTTACAGTTAATCTTGACAAATTAACCACCCCCTGGGGCTATTTTAATGTATTTAATTCGTCAACAAGTCTTTAAACAATAGGACACCAGTCATGTTGCTTTTAATGGTACTGTATTTAGAACCCAATCTAAATATGGCGGATTCCCATTTTCAATTTTTACACTTATAACCTCAGCAACATCATAAGAGTGATTTTCGCGTATGAATGCTGAAACATCATTGACACGACTCGTTCGTGTTTTCAGCATCAACAAGTATTCAGGATCCTCGTTCACTTTACCTTCCCACTCATAAACACTGATAATATTTGGAATGATATTGACGCAGGCAGCCAATTTCGATGAAACTAAGCCGTGTGAGAGCTTTTTCGCCTCTTCTAGACTTCCACACGTAATGTATGCTGCAGAGATAGACTCTGAACTTGCAGCTGCTGTTTGCGTCCCTGTAGCCATTCCACTTGAAGTAAATAAACTAATTCTGCTAACAACAGAAAATGCCAAAAGGCTTGTGTATTTGAATTTCGTTGGACCGAGTAGTCTGGGAATTCTCAATATGTTTCTGTTCATCTAATCTTAGCATGAGGAGAAAGTAAATAATAAGACTAGATGTAAACAGATCACTTAAAATGTGAGTAGTAAATCAATTCATCATACTTAACATGAGTATTTCATCCCAAAAATCAATTAATAACTTAGTAAGTAAAGCAAATTCAGTTAAATTAAGAATAATTTATCATAAATGTAAATAATTATCAAATAATTAACAGTTTTACTATCTAACAACATATGAGAGTAAAATGATACACTTAGGATAAGCTATCGACTGATAAGAAATTGCTTAAAGTAGAAGTTAGTTTTCTTTAGCTGAAAAATTCTTTCCCTTTTTCTATGTCAAGACATAAAAAAAGACCACAAAGTCCACAAATAAGCCTGATCTAAACCCTTATGAATACAAAAAAGTAAAATATATATCAAGCAAGTGCAATACATACCCATAACAGATGTCCCATAAACCAGTATTGACATAAACAAGAAGGGCACAAAATGACATAAAAAGACCAATAAACTGTTATAGGTATTTCCCAGTTGACCTCCAGTAACGCACTTATCGTTAGACTATAATCCGGTATATGACTGAGAGAGATGTGCACTCGCTACTCAACAACACTGATGCATAATGAATAAAAATATCATTTGATATTGTGGCTTTAGTTGTACTATCATGCACAATCAACCAATGAAATATTAAATTACTTATCAAACAACACAAATACAAATTTTCTACTATGACAAAACGACAACGTCATAAAGTCGAGATTAATATTTTATCATTGTTTTACAACGTAGTACTTCATATTGAAGAAGGGCTCTTCTGTTTGGAAAAAATTTCATCATACCTGAAGATGTGTTTTTAAAATAACATCGATTATTCATAAGGTGAATGCAAAGATGTCTTTTTATTACATGAATAATAAGTGTTATTTTATAATGATTGTTTGGCACCATATGTATTTTATCCGTATTTAATTAGCTATCAAAAATAAATGATAGTATCAGACAGTATAACAATGCTATGAATAAATTCTGATGCATAAATTGTAGATGAAAAATAGTCTAAGTTGTCTGAAGATGTTATTATTACCCGTGTTCTTAAAGAAAAAACTTTGTTAATAGCAAACAGAAAACAAATAATATACAACGCCCCATGGGAATGGAGATACATTTTTGTTATACCAAACAAATTTTGCATTTCAATCAATCTTCACAGAAAGGTTTTGAGAATTTTCACGTTAGGTTGAATGGAAAGAAAATTAAAAAGAAAATCTTTTGTATGGGGTTTCTTTCTTTTAACTTTCGTCCTCAACATATCTATCATATCATACAGTAACTGTAGATTTGAATTATATATTGTGCAGTAACATTTTGTATATGCTGGAAATTTTATCACAAGACTAAATTTTGAAAATTGTTTTTAGTACACTTCAATTCTTAACTTCAAAGTAAAACATAATGCATATCATAATTTCAATACTTCAAGATAACAATGACACAAGAAATTACTTGATAACGCGCTTAGATATTATGCTTACATGCAACATCTATCTTTACAAAGAGAAAAACATCATTAAAATTGCTAAAAATCTTCCAATTTCACTGCACTCAAGACCCTTGCTACAAAACCATCGTTCAAAAAACAAAACATCAATACTATTTAACAATACAGTTCAATAAATACATAGATGCAGGCCCTAATCTAGAAATGTAGGAAAGTGTCCGTTTTTTTATGAAAAAGGGAACGTCTCAAAAAGGGCACTATTAGAGGTTTATCTCAACATTTTGTTTAAAAACGACAGCCATATTTCGGACTTTTTTTATGAAAGGCATGGTCAGAAATTTGGCTCTTAGTTAGGCCCTGGATATAAACTCGCATTACTAAGAAAAAGTAAATAATAACTAGTAGTACAAATCAATGGACCTAAAAACTCACCTCAGAAGAAGAAAAATCAGTTAAATCTGATTCATCACTAAGACAAGATTGAAAGAAGGATTTTCGAAACTTCTCCAGCAGAGAGAGGAAAGTGCTCATACTGTGACACCGATTCAGTAATCATAGATATGAAAATGTATCAGCATACACAAGCATTGTGATCAATAATTCAATCATCAAATGAAACAAAATCAAGAGAAAAAAATTTAAAACAGTTTGATTACGATCAATAATTGATTTTTATTTTCATACCTTGAGTATGACCTGTCAAAGTGAAGCCCGACCCGAGGAACAAAAAAGAAACAGGCCTGTACCCTATCAACAATGGTGTCATAAATAATTCTGCACCAATCAACCAAGAGTAATGAATTATGTAATAATTAATGATTCAACAAAGGAATGATAGTAAACAGTATTAAAATGAAGTAGAACGAGCTGAGTAGTGATTATTTTATGAAGTTTACACACACGCGAATAACGAGCATTGAGTTGAATTACATATTTGGTGTACCTACCACAGCCTAAGGCTTATTCAAATAAAATGGTTAATGGTTAATGGTTAATGGTTTGCACTTGTGATGGAACAGCCATGCACAAGCTCTTTACGTGCTTATCGAGGCATGGCTTAAGTCCCACCTAGTGTTTCGTCAGCTACCAACTGACTACCCAATTTCCCTCACATGGCATGGGTCAACCCGTCGGCATTGCCTAACGATAGTTATTGTGCCCTTATTACCACATATTACGACATGAGATTTGATAAAAAAAGTTTTAATTTAACTGCCACTTCAACAAAAAGAATTTCTTCTCAGTTCAGTATTTCAAAATATTACTGAAGTCCATTACTGAATTAAAGTACATAAAAAAAACATTTCAATATTCCCAGAATAAAGATAGAAGTAAAAAAAAATCAAGCTTTTTACAAACATATAATAAAAAATGACAAATATCTTACTTATATGCATCGTCCATAAAAAAATCTTCCTCTTAGTGCATAGTTTATATTGAAGGATTTGGGTTTTTACACCCCTAATAGAAAAGATATTTTAGTAATAAGCCTAGTGACATGATGGTTAAAACAAGAACTGTGAAAAGATAATCAGTGAATGGTACGAATAAAACTACCCTTCAGAAATGTTGCACAAAACACATGTGTATCTGTGCAGAAGTGCTACCCTTTGAGTATCACCACATGCCACTATCAATTCAAATACAAAAAATCTTCATATACTCACTTCACAATTGTGTGGGAATATCATTACGAAACTGACAAAAGATGTATTATGAATAAAATCTGTCAGCTATTTTCAATTTTCACACGTAATTTACGTAATTGTTATCACATACTTACAATTCAGTTCATTTTTTTTGCATACAAAAGCGATGTTGAATAATTCGAATATTTAACAGACAACCACAAGGAGATAGTCTCGCTGGTGTTATTTGTACTGATGTGGTTAGGCAACGGCTAGTCGTACAAGTTAAAATATCAATTGAGTAGTAAAAACTAATCATGTTTGGAAAATAATTATGAATTAATGAATGGTGCAGCTAGGTGAGAGATAACATGAGATATGAGCCGATGAATAAGTTAAGAGGTTTGCAACATTACTGGTGAGAAGTTGATAAACAAGGAAATATCGGATTGGTTTCATCTGTTTTGTTTGGTTCATGTGGTGCTAAGCAACAAAAGGTCACATAAAAGCACAGAATCATAGTGGATTGCACAAGAATTTGAAGAGATCATTAGTAAGATAATATGATTATTCATCAGTCAGTGATGGTTAATCTTTCTTGGTTAACTAACCTCAAACTGATAAATTTAAAATTTAAATTACTAATTACCTGTTAACATATACTTCATAATAACCGATTATGAAATAATTGTTACATGTAATTAGTAATTTAAATTTTAAACTCATCAGTTTGAGGATAGTTAAGCAAGATAGATTTAAGTATTTTAGATACATATCTACATAATAAAATCCTTAAGAACTATTAACACATTACATACATATATATATATATATAGAGAGAGATATATTCTGGGCTTGGACAAGGGTAAGAGCCCCCCCATCCGCTAAATATTGCCCCCCAAACATCTACGCCCCCCAAAAAAAATATTGCCAAGCTACAGCCCCCCCCCCCCCCCACACACACACACTGATTAATTAAAACATAGAGCTGGGGTCTACACAAATTGCTCAAATTTCTTACAGAAGTGGTGCCTTTCTGGTACGAGCAATATAATGGAAACAAAGAGCTAGTTTCTCATTACTCAACAAGGAAAAGGTGATATACCCTAGCCTCATGTCCAGGAAAATGAATCTTTGCTGAAAGCCTTATGTCTAAGTAATTTTATAAAAAAGCATGAATATCGATTTTTAATTATATTGATATTGATAATAATGACATACACGTAAGTGGAGAAAATGGTCATCCCGCCCTAGAAA
>JAUKPT010000025.1:0-35944 GCA_032273505.1 Nanomia bijuga | reverse complement strand
TGGCCATTGCATAGTTACAGAAACCATCGATTGTACTGTTCCGACTTTTCGCAGCTTGTTCCAGGAGAGTTGGAGTATATGTATAAACCTTTCATTTGTATCAATGTAACAAGAATGTTTTTATTGAATAACGACACTTTATAATGATAAAGCTTTTTCTAATGAGGTATAGTTTGGTATTATGATGATATAGAATGAATAATAATTGTTAACTATAGAATCAGTACATAGCACGCAAAATTGTTTATTGACATAAGATAATGTAATGTAACGTCAATTCGTATATTTAGCAAATCTCTACTCTCAGGTTGCCAAGGGTCTTATAAGATGATATTGAAAATGTACTTCAAAGAGCTTAGACGAAGGATACTGGTAAACGGACATTCATCGTCACATAGTACTCGGTCACGACAATGTCCTCCATTATACACGCATGCTGTAAAAAGCACGTGTCAAAGAATATGAAAGCAAATGACTTATTGACTCTATTAGCAAAAAGTACAAAAGGCCCATATTTCCTCCAATAATTTCTCATAAAAGATAAATTCGTCCTCACGTATTCTGGTCATACTTGTAAATGCACTGAGCATCGTGGTTTGATCGCAGCTGGTCCCAAAACGCCCAACTCGATTTTTTGTCGGCAAGGTGTATGGCTGTGTATAGCAGTGGCGGATCTGGCCCAATTTCTGAGTGTCTTCAAAAAGGATATTTCCCTCAAGCTGTGGGAAATTTTTTAGATTGGATCATTGAAAACTCACAGAAAAACATACTTTAGGGAACTATTTTCCCTCATCTGGAACCTAGTTTAACAATATTTAGGGCCAACTTAGTCTTAAATTATAATAAACTGCCCCCACATTTTGCTCTTATCAAAAATGAGTGTCTTCATGAAGACACTGAAGACACTCCAGATCCGCCACTGCCTTCAAATAACTTTCAAGAGGCTTGATTTAGCCAATCTAGAGAGGCCGATTTTCAAATAAAACATGAAGGCTTGCTGCGTACTTGAATTATGTATTTATATTTTGTTTTTTAAAATTGTACAAAATTAATACCCTCTCATTTGAAAGAAATATTTCTTGCCCCTAACTGCTCTTTTCCTCTCCCCCCCCCCCCCCCGAGAAAATATTTATAGAATCGCCACTGAATTTTAATTATTTTGAGAAATCTTTAAGCATAACAGTACTATAATGATAACCAGCAAATGAACTTTTACTGGATGGGCCATGGTCCACCAAGGATGTATGTTAAAATACGCTATGGACGACGTCATTATTCGCAAGATCACGTTTTCTTCATGGTTCACCTCATCATCATTCCATCTCCCAATCTGTCCTTAATCGAATTCAAACCTTCACTTCACATGTCTATTTTCATAGATCCCAATCAGACCACAACATCGTCATAAGAAGGAAAATGTTTATTATAGCAAATATTTATTAATTCAAAAGTCGCACGTCATCTAGTTTGGTATGCAAACGCCATCGACGTCATAAGTTTATAAGGCGGTAAGTGAGATTTTTACAACTTTTTCTCTCATTGGCTCTTAACATGATAAAACATAAGTATTTTGTCTAAGTTTGTAAAATCTTCAGTTCATAATTGTTTTTTTTAATAAGAACTTTGAATTTTTGATTAACATATCAATATTTATACATGTTTATTGGTTTTGATAACTTAAAAGCATACTTATAGGAAGTATTAACGAAAGAAGAGGCGTGTGTTTTGGTTTGAACGTATGTTAGAAGTCGTTGAAGTCACGAAACAAAAGTACTAGCTATTTATAGTACAGAGTAACAAAAGAAAAAGTCCAATTGGAAAAACTTCTGCCCAAAAATTCTTATTTCTTCCCCCTGTTTAACGGTGTGAAACATTATAAATCGCTTATTTCTTACCTATTTTCCAAATGTTCTTATATTTCCCCGGGGTGCGGGGGTTGGCCAGAATATTGTTGTTCAGTCCCGATGTCCAGACCCGATTTTAGCCGAGGGGAAAATCACTAAAGAAAAGTCAAAAATGAGGAAAAAATTAAAGTCAAGGTCAAAAGTCACACACATAGCAAATAGTCAAATTTGTATTTTTGAAGCAATGTACGCCTCTCAATTTCGGCTTTATGCTGTCCATCTTGAAATTATTGTTCCAACTTTTAGTCTAACATTGAAAAATTACATCATAATATGCAAGAAGTATTTGCATTTGTATGTTTATATGATTGTCGGTGAGCTTCCTTCATTTCCATATATTTTTTTCATTTATGAATATTTTGTAAGACTTTCAAATCGATGTGGAGTATGGAGATTATTCACCATTTAGTTGCGCAGGAAATAGGGTCTTAAAAATTGCCTGTTTTGGCCTGTTTTGCCATTTTGATTGGTTGTTCGACGTAGAAGAAATAGTATTATAATATTATTTTAAGAATATGTCGTTAAGCAATGCCGACGGGTCGACCCATGCCATGTGAGGGAAATTGGGTAGTCAGTTGGTACCTGACGAAACACTAGATAGGACTAGTCATGGCATCGATTAGCCCGATAACGGCTTTGCAAGACTGTTCTATCATAAGTGCATACCTTACCTTATCTTACCTATAACTTTTTCCCATTTATTTTGTAAAATTTATTTTCTTTTTATTTATACATTATTTTATCTTATCTTTATTTTCTCACTATGTATGTTAATTTCTTTAAATAAAAAAGATATACATCTTTACATATAAAGAAAATAACGTCACTTGAAATTCGTCTATATTGAAAGAATTTTAACTTAGATTGTCATGGACACTGAAATTTTACTGAACAAAAAGTGAAATCAGACCAAAGGTGCGGAAAATCATTTTCAAAAAAAAGATGATGTGCATTGTAATTTCTTTATTGTCAAAACGATAGGAAAAAAAAAGAAAATCTGAAAAGTAATCGATTTTATGAAAAATTAACCATTCCCTTTCATCTCTATAAAAACACTTAAACAATTCTATAACAAAATTCATACTAGTTTAAATAGATATGATAGATGATATGTATAAGGAATCATCTTAAAAAGTTTGTCTAATTAAGACTGTTGATTGGTTGAATATTACATCATGAAGAATTTGATTGTCAGTAAGAAATATATACGCGATCGGTTACAAAATCGCACAAAGGGCTTGCGCGTACTGCGATCCAAAAATTGAAATTCTGTACCTTGCGTGTTCGGTTTCACGATCGCGCTGCAGAAGTTTGCGCGATCGTTGCGCGTTCGCGATCAATTTGATCGCGCTACACTGACAGGCCTGTCTTAATGTCGAAAATGATGGTATCATTTTTGAATGAAACAAACAGAATCTTGATGACGTTATATTTAACCAATCAATAGTCTAAATAAGACGAACTTTTGAGATGATCCCTTAGAAAGGTGTCCGAGGCAATAAGGGGTATAAGGCTTAAAAAGACTATTCAAAAATCTCACTGTCTTTAAAATTTCACTTACTCTTGCAGAGCAAAATAATCCGTGTCCTACACGTCCAGGTTCAACAAAAGTCATTGTTATTGGCCTTGGCCCTATCATTCTACTTCCTGGACATATATTCAATAATTCTTGAACAGTTCCTAAAAGTGTGACGGCATGATTATATGAAACAAGTAAAGCCTTTTTATAAATAAATTTTACACAGCCAAAAAGAGGTTTTAAGAAAAAAGATCTTAGTTGTATTGTACGCCTTTCAAAAACAATAGGAGTTTCTAAATAATATAAAACAACTATTTTTGTCTCTTTCCTCTTTTTTTTCTGTGAGAAACACTGTTGAATCTTAGATTTCTACCGGGTGAAATATGTTCGTTCTCAGACAAATCAAATTAATTTATCAGTTAGGAATCATCTCAAAACTCTGTCCAATTCAGACTATTGGTTGATCGAATATTACATCAACAATTATCTGATTGGTTCGCTTTTAAATTGTCACAATTTGATATTTTGTTATAATATAAGATAATGAAAAACATTTTTCAGTGAACCAATCATGATCTCCATGATGTAATATTTAAACAATCAATCGGCTCTAAATAAGACAAACTTTTGAGATGATCTCCAAGCGAAATGGTCTTCTTCGCTGTGATTGATCGTTGTTGCTTTTCATTCATTTTCCAGAAGAGAAGGAGGTGGGTGTTAGCAAGGGGCGGCTTTTTCTTTACTTATTAAAAACATATTTTTAAGTGGAGAAACTGTAAGCACTTAAATTCTTAAAAAAAACAGATTTAGTTTAAAAAGTAATCTAATAGTGTAGTGTTTAAATCTTTCTGTGAAGATTGTAGTCTGAAAAATCAAACATCCGTTTCCTTTCTACACCAAAGCATACTGATCATATAAATCTTTTAGCCTAAAAAAGACTATCTATTCTAGTTTAAAAAGATTAAATCTTTTCTAAACAGGGTCACAGTCTCTTCGATCAAGAATTTTCAAAAGGTTCCTCAAATGTCACATATCCCTCAAATTCCTCAAAAAGACCAATCCCACCTCAAAAATCGAGAAAGAAATTATATCCATACAAAATGAAAGTTGACAGAGTTCGCTGGAATGAAATATTTATGAAGACAAAAATCGAAAGATGTTATTGTAAACTCTGGAGGGGCTATCTTTCATTTTCCTCATCACTTTCATAAAACGTTATTTCAAACTGTTTTACCTTTTTTTATAAGGACATTGGAAAGCTACATTTTTTATCCCCCGCCCCCATTTAAGCATACCCCAATCTATTTTGCTTTTCACCTTCAACTTAAACTACATTATGCTTATGGAGATCTTTACTTATGTTTATATGTTTGTTGTCAGCCATTGGGTATATCAAATATAGTGTTATCCCAATAGCTTTGTATTTGTATTTATCAATGTTTGTAAGTGAAATTTTGTTAAAGAAAATAAAAATTGACGATAATCGCTGGATTGAAGTTTTCTGGAATTGCAACCAGGTTTTAACTAAAATGCGTAAACATATTGTTTGGGGAAGAAACATTGATGAAGACAAAAATCAATAGATATCAGGAGGGGCTATTTTTCGTTTTCCTCGTCACCTTTATTCATTCTATAGAAATAATTTCTTTACCGTGCGAGCATGGTTACAATAGACCGAAGAGAGTTCAACATCCATCTCCTTTACATATCCCTGATGGTACACAAGACGAGAAAAATCAAGGTTCGTATATGGGATGACCTACATGAACAATCCTTTTTTGTAAACTCCAAAATATCTTTCTTTTTGGAACACCCTGATCTCATGTGAATATACACATCTTAAAAAATTCGTACTTCAGGCACTTTGTTCTATAATTATTAATGATCCATTGAAATGATTAGCAAAAAGAAAATACATTTTTTTAGAAATCCTGCTTCTGGTTATAACACAAAAGAGTTTTGCAAGAGAAAATTTGATGAATCATATTGAAAAAAGGAAGATTTATTAAAGAAATATGATTACACTGAACTAAAAACTATAATTTCAAACGCCCATTCTTTTTTCGAGGAAATGGCACGCAGATAAATAATGAATAATAATACTGAAGAATATAAAAATAAAATTACAAAATAATATATGTTGAGTAAGATATGGGGAAATAAAAAGGAGTGTCAAATAAATGACTGATCTTTTTTTGAATGGTTTGGTTTTACATCCTTGATAAATTTAGACAAAGCAGTAAAACAATTAGCTGTACATGATTCATTGTTTGCAGAGGCGAAATCAACAGGCACATACAAGCTTTATTTTACTTATCTACATGCAATAGATTACAACAGAAGTACATTAAATAAAAAGTGGGGGATGGTACCTATTGCCAACTGAAATCATACAATTTTTAACCAATGACACCTACTCTTCTGACTGGAAGTGAAAACGGCTCTATTGCAGATAACTTAGATGAATCAAACGTTTATAGTAATTAGCAAGACCATTAATGATTTGTTTGTTTACTCTTGTTGTCATGACTAACGATCTTTCTTGAGTAAGATGGCTCCGCCTAGGATAATGATTCAGCTTTTTCCATGTTTGTACATGCTTGATTTTGCACAATATCTATGTGTAGGTCATTTGCTCGAAACCCGAGAATACTTTTTTTTTCCTGCGAGCGAGCAAATTATTTTAGATAGGTTCCTGCAGGATCGAGCCGATGAAATTGAATTTTTATCTTAGTTTTAGATATGCGAGACCAGGGGTTCAGCCATCAAATTAAGGCCGTAAAACGGACTCAATCTTGGATTCAATCTTGATATTTGCCCAGTTTTGATCAAATTAGTCATCTTTCTCATAATTTCATATGTATAGTATAATTGTATGCTCGCTGATTAAATATTTCAGCTAAAATGGTCTTCGGGATGCCCCAAAATGACCTTGATACAACGGAAATTTAAAACATTTTCCCAGACCCCGTTGAGCTGTTAGTAGTCGCTTCGCTCATACGGCTCACTGTCACTCGCATCGCTCCCTTTGCTCGCGTTTTGTATCAAAAACTCAATCTTGAAGCATAAAACAGACATAATAAAAAGTTGCTGCATAAACCCTTGGAGACACATCTGAGGATGAGTGTCCATGGTCATTTTAAAACCATATCCTCCGTTTTGGGGCCCAATTTGGGCCTAAAATTGTTGATTTTCAGTGAAAATCGTTTTTACAAGCTGACAAATCATTAAGATAGGATGAAATTGGATTTTCTATGTTTGAGATATTTGAGCATATCTAAGGACAATCCTTATTTGTTCATGGCCATGAGCCCAATCTCCCCGTTTATGGGAGCCCAAATTGGGCTTATAATAATATATTTCAATGAAAATTGATGTTTAAAAGCTTAAATTAGATTTTTGATGATAGATTGAGATATGTGAGACATCTGGAGAACAATCCTTATTTTTGCATTTGCATTTGCATTTGCATTTGCATTTGCATTTGCATTTGCATCTGCAATCCCCCGTCTTTAGGGCCCAAATTGGGCCTAAATTAATAATCGATATTTGAATGCAAAAAAATGATTAAGAGAGGTTGGAATTTTATTTTAATGATATGTTTTTATTAGATGCTCCCCAAGAAGGGAAGGAGTATCAATTTCATTCTATTTGGGATCAAATATCCCATTTTAATGACTTTCTTAGGCCCTCTAATTTTTTTATCACGTATATAATATCATTATGTGTGTGATTTGTAGGTCGGTAGGGTAATTTTGATTTTACAGTGAACTATACTTGGTTCCAGGGTTTGGAAAAAGCGTGCACATTTGGTGATTCACCATGGCGATAGGTCAGTGTCGATTAGTGTCGCCGCTATAATCCGCCATGTTGGTGATCGTTATAAAACATGAATTGCACGCTTAAAATTGCGCGCTTATTAAAAACCTCGACACTCAGAATACTCAATCAGAAATAAAGTTGGTTAATAGGAAGAAAATAAGGGTAAACTAGGGGGTAGTCCATTTGCCCGTCAAATCATTCTTCATTAAAGAAAAAGTCTAGTAATGTCTAAAATAGTAATTAATTAATCTTTCAAATAAAAAAACCCGCAAGTCAGAAGCTTTTTTCGTTTATTTTACATTTTTGGCCTCCGCTTAATTTCCCCTTAAAAACCGTTCCATAGGCCATGGTCATCTAACATAAGGCCTGATATGTTGACGTAAGAATTTTATATCTTAAAAAAGTTTAACGAACAAGCTTGACATTTGAAATACTTGTTCTTAAATACAATTTGAGGATAGTTACAAAATTTCACTGTCAGAAAATGGAAGTTTGGAAATTTTCTGCCCAACCCAACCAAAACCTTACCACGCCATAATAGGTCCAAATGAAAATCTTATAATAGAGTTTTATTTTGGTAGAATTGTAGGTTTGAATGTGGTTAATGAGCTGTCCAATTTATAAGGAAATATAGTAAAAAAAATCAGGTTTAAAAGAAGAAAAAACAAAAACATCAAATAAAAAACTATAGAAATTAACGACCTACAAAATCAACGACCAATTATTTTAGGATGTTATTTGATGATTTCAGTTTTTCTTATTAAACCTGAAATTCGCAAGGGGTAAATCCATCCCTCGAAAGGCTTACGATTTCTTTTGCAAAGAATCAATAAGAATTCGATTAAAGGCGTTCGAAATTTTTGTATATATTTTTTTGTATATATTTGTACCCCTCGAATGCAAATTGTGCTTTTACGAAATTTTATGAAATCTGTTAAAAGAAATTGGCAAATTTACCCCATCAATTTTTTAGATTTTTCTAGATAAATTCGCTGATTTATGGAGATTTCTGAAAAAACTATAAAATTTCTGAAGTAGAGGTCAAATCAAATGAAATTAGTACTCTTTATGAAATTTTAAGAAGTTGAAAATGTTTTTGAATATATTTTGTAAAATTTTGCAGATCTTAGAAAAAACTTTTCTACCAGCGATAAAACCGTTACAAAAAATGTCAGACTTTTTTGAATTCTACACTACCCGATCAACCGTCAAACTGATGCGGAATGGATACAATTGATCGAAATGACCGGTACGCATATGAAAGTCGATCTAGTGTAGTCAGTTGAAAAATCTTTAGGATCAACTTTTTTCCGAGATAATTAGTGCCTTAAAATGGCTAAAATGACGATTTTGGTTGGTGATAGTAAGTAAAAGGGTTAATAACCCAGAAGTTTTCTTGCAAAACAATCACCGCTCCCTAAAATATTCATCTGTTGCGGTTACGATCAGGCGTCCAGCAGAATATGATGGTTTTTGATTTTAAATTGGCCAAATGGTGATTATGACGTCGAACGAAGCGTTAAATTAACGACATCGAGACGGCGTCGTCTGACCTGACTGACAAGGAGTAATAACCTTAAATGTGCTGTTGTGGCGACGTCGTGCACCAACTGATTTAGGCGAGGGAAAAAATTTCCGGAACATACAGTATACACCGACCGAGTCCCAGGTCCGATTTAAAAAAGCAGCTTCCCCTACTCCCTCCCAGCAACAAAAAAAATAATGTTCCGCCTCAAATGCAATTAGAAAATGTATTTTTCGCAACCCCTAGCGTCTAGACCTGCATGGTATGATAGTTCCGGACTCCAAACCTTACTTTTTTACTTTTTTTATTTTGGCGAGTTTTAAGAAAATGAAAAATTCCGTAAAATTGATTCAACGTTTGATTTTTTAATAAATGGGGGAGGCGAAGGGGGATTACACCCTCTTGACTTATTTGAATACTCTCCCATTAATAATCCTTTTTTGCCTGCTCTGTCAGAAATATTTCTCGTCCCGCCCTTGTTTTTTATTTATACTTAACTCCGGGGGGAGGGGGGTATGTTCTACCATCTAGGGGATTTTGAAAATATCAAAACAAAGACGATTTATCATAATTACGCTCTAAAATCTTATAGCGGCAATGCATTTATTTTATACTTTAACATGAAAAACGAGCGCAACGATCTGACTTTCGGTTTGAACAATCAATGAACTTGGAATGGCTGTTGTCAATATTTTTTATTGACATCAAAGTCATATACAAATCATACGTTTTTGAGCAATCCACGTGTTTTTACGGTTGGGTGACTTTCCCGCTATAAATATACAGCTAACATCAATTTTTCAATACTGTGACGCATTTGGTATTTATTTTACGCACAACCAATCAGATAGCGCAGAGATCAAGTTGAATTGTTGAGTAGACCAATGAAATTGCGGAATAAAAAAAACAACATAGACTGTTTTTATATACTAATATTCTCGTTTATTTGTTGATTAGAAAAAAGATGTTCACAAGTCAGTTGTTGATATGGAGATGATTACGTAGTTCTATTATTGCTATTGTGAACGGATTTTAGAAAAAAAAATCTATCAAAAGGAGAAAAAAAAATCATACCTTGAAGAGAAAGAAGCGTGGTAACTTTAAGTAATATTACTATTTACAGTATTGTAGTGACAAGACAAATTAAAAAGTTGATGAAAAAAAATAAATATTATGGCTTACGAAACTATTCAGGTAAATCAGTCTAACGAAATCAGTAATGCTGCTAACTGTTTATTGGCTATGTCAAATTTTGGAAGAAGAAATCAGCCAAATGGAAAGGGAAATAGTGCTAATGGTGAAGAAACATTAGAACGTGTTGCCACTATACTTGCAAGTTTAAAAGAAAATAATTGTATTCGAGATATAGATCAAGAAAGAGTGGAGAAAACGAGTGATAGTTGTTTCCTAACTCCACCAAGAAGTAACACTTCATCTCCTGTCGAAATGTTATATACAGGAGATTTAGAAAATCCCGAATCAACAAAACAAACATTATTCAGTGCGAGTGATAATGCAAATAACAGTACTCATATAATTTATGGTGCTTTGAGGACTGAAACTATATCAAAAAAACAAAACAAAGTTATATCCGTTCGTCACGAAGTATTGTCAGAAACCAAAGATATTAAGGTTAACAATGTTGGCGATGAAGTAAAGAAAAAGACTCATGTTTGTCCCTATGAGAATTGTACAAAAGTGTATGGGAAAAGTTCTCATTTAAAGGCCCACATGAGAGTACACACGGGGGAACGCCCTTTTACATGTACATGGGATTCATGTGGAAAGAAATTTGCTCGGTCAGATGAACTTGCTCGTCATTACAGAGTACATACTGGAGAAAAGAATTATGTATGTCCAGTTTGTTCGAAACGATTCATGAGAAGTGATCACTTAGCAAAACACGCTAAGCGTCACCCTACGTACGATCCAGTTACCAAATCAATTATCAAGCCAGTTGAAGACAATTTAAAACGAACAGTGGAAGAAAATTTACAAAGAACGCAACAATCTATTCAGTACTCATTTCCTTTCAATGATATAAACAAAGTGAGTGGTTTTCAAAACATTCAAAAGATTTCACATGTCAATATTTTTACATGTCCAACAACATTCACTACACAAGGTCCAACTACTTCATTTGATTTACCGAAAAACAGTGTTGATTTCCGTTCAAACACAAAAACTAGAATTTATCCTCCTAATTCTGTCCCAAGAATGACTTCTGGTTGTTGATAATAATACTTATCAAGCTACATAGGTTGGATACCAATTTACATTTAAATTTTCTATTTGAAAGGAAAGTGCATTTATTAAATATTATGATAATTGTTTCATCATTTGTACATAAAACTTCTCTATATAATTAAGGTTTAAAGTTTTCATCTGATCTGTTGAACAGAAAAGATGAGCTGGTAATATCTTATTGATGTAACTGTTAGGTATAAATATTTTTGGTGTTATATGAGCTTGATATGATAATTATCAGTTTTCATTTTTTGAAACTCCATGTTTGGAGTGTTTTGACTATCATGTGACAATGTTTATAGTTACCAGCTCCGTTGTAGGTGCAATTTTTATTTTTAACAATAATAATGATATACATATGTGGAGAATTTACATTATATTTTCTTACTGAGATTGATATCTAAATTATTTGCGCATGTTTGATTTTGCTTTGATTATAATTGAAAGTTAAACATTTCAAAACCCATTATGTATGAATCTCATTCAATTTATTTTCCCATCTTTTTCAACATACTTCAATAAAGTGTAATCATATTTCTTATTTTATTATCCATTGAAAGATATCAATCTATTTTTATCTACTATCCAAGTGTGTTTACTTATGAAATTCAAATCAGCAATATTTTAAACGTACATCCTGAAGCAGATTATTCAATGTATTAGTCACTGTTTTGTGTAATTCTGAAAAAAATGGATAGGTGCAAACAACAGAAGTGAACACAATTATTTTATTTTTTTATTTATATTTCAGATCAGTTTATTTTGTTTATTACAATATTTTTCGGTAAATTATGATACATTTAATGTATTGGGTGTGTTAAAATGCAGTCTTATTTATGGCATATTGTCATAATATATACTTTTGGCAGGCCCAAAATTTCTTTAACAGAAATATTATAATTTGATATTTGGTGTCATTGTTATTGATTACAGTTTTATGTAGATGCATTCTACTGTTGGTGAAATTAGCTGTTACTTTTCAGCAGATATTTATGTTGACAATTAATGAATGTTTCAACCATGTAAATGTCTATCATGACTCAATGTTAAGATTTTCTTGTTTAAGAAGACCGTTGAGATTGACAGAAAATAAAAAAGGAAATTTGTTTTTTTAACTTCATTAATATTGTTCTCTCTGAAACCACCATTTCTCATCACATATGGTTGCCAGTGGTCATGATGATCTCTAAAAAAAGTATTTTTTTCGTTAAGGCCATGACTTTGGATTCAGGGTAATGATTTTCAGTTATATTCAGATGTTTTTTTTCCGGTAGTTGAAAAACTATATATATATGCAGGTAATAGTTCAGTGATTTTGCAATTTTTTGGCATCATCACAAAAGTTAAAACATTAAAACAGGCCATTTTGCATGATTTCCCATGATTTCCTCTTACAAAATGGGGTTATTCTTATTTTTTGGCATAAATTTTGGCTTGTAATATTGCATCAGCTAGATTTTTATTTCTTTTGTACTGGTTAAGGCTGGACCATAACTTGTACCAAAGAATCCTTGTTGTTTTTAATAATGGTTTAAGTAACAAGCTACTAAATTTACTGAGTAAGTTTTTTTCTACAATTATCAAGTGATATCATCTGGTGACTATTGATTTGGCGAGAAAGTGCATTTGAGAATAGGTGTTATGAAGTTTTCAATTATTTTTACTTTCAGGGTGTTAGACATTATTAAAAAAAATCAGCATTGATGTTGAATTGGTCACCATATGGTCTAAACGTCATGTAATGGTCTTTTTTCTGTCTATGTAATTAGAAAAATTCATGAAGCTTTTTTTTAGCTAACACCCTGGCTTTTATTTTTATTTTGAAAGTATATTATATTATTAAGATTTTATGTTAAATTAAATTTCAGATTGTTGTCTGTTGCTGCTATCATCATTTTTGACTTTAAGAAAACATCCAAGTTGATAACATAGTTTTCAACGAATCAAAAGTCTTAATTATACAAACTTTTGAGATGGTCCCTTAATGGTTTTAAAAATTTTGAAGGCTGATTTTGTTTTAACTTAAAACAATTCTTTTAAAAACGGCACGGGTGGGTGTGGTTGAAAATAGAGCCGCCCATTTTGTATAAACATGATATTTTGCTTTAAATAATAAATTCTGCATGATTTTTTGTTTTAGCAGCAACCTGGTAATTTGAAATTAACTATATTTGATGCTATTACTGTGTTTATTTCTGTATTGTTTTGTCTATTAGATTAGAAAGAATTATTGGTGTTCCTATATCAAGATATTTTGGTTATTTGTCTGAATCTATTTGTCTACATCATTAAAAACATCTAGTGTACTGAATATGTTGAAGAGATCACTACCTCTATTGATGTAATATTCTGTATGAGTTATTTATTTCACAGTGAGTAACCAATTAGCTGAGATAATAACTTGAATTAAAGTTTAAATTTCTGTCACACTTCATCTGTCATATGATTTTCAGTTCTCAATATGTATTTGTAAAAATCTTGCTTTCGCTATAGATACTTGCCATTCGAAAATGAGGTATTCAATATGTGCTCATTTTATGAATTACATGGTTGCGTAATTTCTTAGAAGTGAATGATCAAAACTTGATTAGATGTTTTTTTGTTCTTTTTTTGTGAATGTTGTCGAAATTGTGAAATCAATATAGTGTATTTTTACATGGTAATGTTGTCTGACTTCACATAAATAGACAAATATGATTTTGTACATATCTAATGTTCATTATGAGTTCATTATTTGATTTGATCATTCTATGCTGGCATAGTGTGATCACTCACTTTCTGTAATGACTCATATTGATGTGAATTGTGCTTAATTTTTTTTATATAATCTTTACTTGAAAAAATTTCTTGAGAACTCACTAACAAAAAGTACCATCAGAGCCCAATCTTGATTTAAGCCCTTCTTTTAGAAATCAATCATTTTCCTGAGAACAGAAATATCATTCCTTTTCCATTAGTCTGCTATATTTTTAGATATATGGTACAGAATCTTTTGTTAAGAACTCTATTACTATACCTGAAATTCCTTTCTGAAATGGCAATTAGTATCCCTTGGTACTCGTTATTGTTCTTTAATTGTATGTAATTAATGTGTTTTCTCTGTCATGGTTTCTATTAAATATTTTTTTATAATTATTGACGTAAAATTTCGTTTTATTGGAGATGAAACTGCTTTGGAAACTGATTTCGAGCCTGAAATTCTTTTAATTGTCAGAAACAGAACTCAAACCAAATTAGGTTAGTTCTCTTTAATTTCAGGGGTTGTTTACAAGAAGTCATGCATAAATTTGCCATTTTATTGATTGAAAAGTATGTCATCATGTATTTGATTGGTGGGGTGAAAATGTCATTTGATATTTTGTCAAAATAAAATTTGCTACGTAATAAGATTTTTAAGTCAGCCAAGTTTCTTGATGATATAATTCTTAACCAATGAGATGAGAAATGTACCAATTATTTACAGACTAATCCCTTCACTTTTGATGAACTAAAAAAAGAAGCTAAAACAGGGGTACTGTATTTCCGTCATGTATGCTCGTACCCTCTTGGGGTTATACCCTTTAACATAAAAAGTGACAGGTGGTACCCTTTTTACAAACATTAGTACCCTCCATTAATCTCAGCTAGAAATGTAGTACCCCCTCTGCTGGCTAAAATTGAATTTGAGAATTATAATATTTGGATTAAGTTCTCATAATAAAAACTGAAAAGTATATATAAGTATATGGCCTGATTTTGGTATGAATTAATTCAGAACTTAATTAATTAAGAACTTAATTTTTTCCACTTAATGAAATGTTATAAAAGTTTAAAGTTGTTATTGTATTTTAAAGACATAATGATATGCTTTGTTTAAACTTGTGTCATTCAAGTTAAATTTCTATGTAATATTGCTTTTATGAAAAAATATACAATTACCAAAAAAACTTCATCTTCTTTTTTGCTATATCCCCACAGGGTGCCTTTTTAATGTAATCTATATAGAATTTAATGATCTATCTTAAGACATTAATATCCTTCCTTCCGTCCCAACAAAATTACAAGATTTCATCCAATATTATGGATGTATGCAAGTATTGTTATGGACTAGAAGATATCTGAGAAAATTTTATGATAGGAGTGAGCAAGCATAAAAAGAGAATATAGAATTCTTTGAGCCTTTTTTTGAAACCTATAAAATATTTAAGAAGCAGTTGCATGAGAATGAGATGAACCAACAGAAAATACTCTGTTTTCTTTATTATCTTTTCAGACCAGCTTCAATTGAATGATTGACACATAGTTCGTTTGTTTTTTTTGCAATGTGTGTCCAGTAGATCTAGAGTGCGTAACCTAGAACTAAATAATTGTAATAAATAATAGATATGTTTTCTTACAAAGTTCTGGTGGGGTGTCAAACCGTCCTTTTTTGGAGACCCGCAGACTTGGGCCGAGTCCACCCCTTGTAAGGAAAATTTTCCAACCCGCACCCTTGGCCTCTGAAAACTAAATAGCTGGATAGACTTAAGCATCCAGCAGTTATGTTATTGTTTGGTCAAATGATCAGCTGATTTCAGTTAAAAAAAGAGTTCTTAACCAGCAAAATTCACTAAATTAGGTTTGACACTGAACCTCATTTATAGTTGTTAATTAACAACATCCTAAAGATATTAAAAAACATTGTGATTTAAGTTTGGCGGTATTTCCTCTATATTTTACTAGACTATTAAGACCTATATTTTGCGTCGTATGGCAGATTTCCGACAATTTTCTAGATGTTTTTTCGAACAGGCAATTTTATCTTGAGAGTAAGAATGCTCTGGCAGCAAAAATTATACAGATCAAGAATTCGAAAATTATGTTTTCACTAAACAAAAGCATCAGATTTTTCGTATAAGATGTTTGATTGACAACATGTCAATCTGAACTTGAAAATCTAAAAATCTTTCTTTTGTTCTGTTACTGACACCATGTAACTTATTATGTTTGATATTTAGCTATTGCGTCTAGCGCTGAAGCAGCCAATATGAAAAGGTATTATTTATACTCAGTTTTGTGTGTTGTGTTAAGGATCATCTCAAAACTTTTTCTAACTTAGACTATTGATTGGTTGAATATTAAATCTTCAAAAATCTGATTGTTTCATTTCAAAATATAAGTACTTAATGTTTTGGTAAAGTTAAAAAGGATGATATCATTTTGAATCTAACCAAATAGATAGCTGTCGGGATAGGTCGGAACTAGGGTCGGGATAGGCAGGGGGGAGCTATAGATTCTTGAAGATGTAATATTCAAGTAATCAATAATCTAAATTAGACGAAGTTTTGGGATGATCCCATATTCGTAAAGATTTCTGAATATACATTAGTGATTACCAACTACACACCTGTACTTATTTGTGGTGATGTATTTAAAGTTTCCTCCGGCTAAAAGCCTCCCATTTTTCAATAGCAGGAAACCGCAGGAAGTGATGGGATGGGAGATGGGACCTAAACCATGTTTCAGATTCAATTACTGTTATATTTATGGATTTCATGCATTGTTCCTTGGCTGCAAATTTGTTTCCCAGACCCATAAGATTTATAGTTGAACCTTATGTTTCTACTTTTTTTTTAATTTGGACTTTAAGTGCACATTTCTTTTCATATGTAAACTTAAGACCTAAAAGAATACCTCGACTTTCTTCTTCATTTGATTTAATTCAATCTTTTCTTTCATTAATATATTCATGAATCGACAGATTTATATTTTCATTTGAATACATGTGAGAATTTTTTTAGTTCTTTCTGAAAATAAATCAAAAGTTTTTTCTTTCACTTTTATGTTTCAGCTCTAAAGCTGAAACAATTCTCTGATGAAAGTAGGAAGTTAATATTTTGTGGTAATAGGATGTAAATTTTTAATAAAGTAATACTAAAATCAAGAAGAGTCTTTTTGTGCCAGTTTCTCAAATTTCCCAAATTGTGGTAGAGAAGATTTTCGCATGTTTTGTGTGTATATGGAACACGTGACTAAAAAGGCTATTGTAAGCCCAAACTAAAACTTGTACCCCTCCTCAATTTTCTCTCAGTGAAAACTTTTAATTCAAAAATACATAATTTCAGTTTTCTGAAAATTGTGGTAATATTTCAAAATATACTACTAATACTAATCAGATTTTGTAAGAATGCAATTTTCAACCAATTGATTAGCAAATTTAGACTAAGATTTGAGGCATTGTCAATCATCTAATTATGATTTAATACTTGTAATTATCACCTAAAAAGACTTGATAATGTTTTAAACTTTCCTACACCAAAATATGGATTACTTGTTTTTAGTCTTGCTGTCTGTCTAACATTCAGTTTTGATCTATCCATCTTAAGACGACCTGACCAAACTTTAGGCTGGCATGCTTATTCAGCTGTAAACGCCGTGATTTTTTTCCTCGTATTTCAGTTGATAGAGCTCTTGAAGTTTCTTTATTCTACATTTTTTGTTTTCGACTCGCTTGTTTACACATGTAATTTAAGCTGTGACGAAGGTCGAGAGTCTTCACCAAGTATTATATACATGTGATCACATACTGATGGTTTTCTGCCAACAAAAATAAATGTTTGTTTGTTACATAGAAGAGATAGATAAAATATTTATCTATGGTTAATTATAGTCTTTTTCACGCTGTCTGTGTAAAACATTTGATAAGCATGTTTTATTATATAGTTGTGGCCTGTTCTGGTACAGAATTATGTTTTATGCGAAAATTAATGTCTCTACAAAATGTTCTTACACATATGTGGGTGGAACTAGTTTTTTAGTACTTTGTCCCCTCTAGATACTAATTTCAAAATCAGAGAATTTTTAAGTCATTTAAGCTCATACAAGCTGTATGCTAGATCTTAGTAATTTATGGTTTGTTCCAAAAAATTAATGCAATAACTGTATTTTACTTAACACTTTTAGTTAACACTAAACAAAACAACCCTTAGATTTGTGTACATTGTGTACCATACCCTGTCCTACATATATCTTCACATGGAAAAGGTAAAATTTCGAATAAAGTGAATGTTTTGTGGAATTTATTTTCGCAGAAAAGTCCAAAAAAGCGAAAACGCAAAAGTTTCTGACCGCGAAAGTTTCTGATTTTTTTTCTTTTTGATAGACACCTTTCCGTTGTTGATATTTGTCTTAAAAATGCCTTAATTTGACAAAGGTGCTAAATGTTATTTGTACCCTGTTGCTAAATGAATGAAGTTTCACAATGATTAGATTATCCATGCCACTTGCTGCTAAGTTATAAATCTTTTTTGAATAAAATAATTCAATAGATGTTAGTTGCAAAGAAAAAGGGCTTTAAAGTCATTGAGTAAGTTTGACACCAGCTTAAAAAAATATGATTCTAGTCCAGGCTTGCATGTAATTGCCTATCCTAAATCCAATCCAATCTTATTTTCAGCATCCTGCCGAAACTTAAAATCCCGCCATCCAGCCGAAAAAATCGCTTATCCCACCAATCTCCAATCTCCATTCTTTGTATTATCTTGCTTGTTTCTTTTTTTATAGGTTTCTTCAACTTAAACAAAAATCAGCTTTAAATATCTCATTTTGTTGAAACCTGAATAAAATTCATTTGGATGGTTTTCCAACCTTATGAATATTATTCAAGTTTTACTTGATGCTTTCTTAAATGTCAGCCAACATTTGTGATGGGCTAAGATGACCAATGAACAATGGGCTGTTTAGAAGGTATGTCTAATTGATAATTTGTTCCAAATATTTTAGAAGGCCATAGAAGACAATCTTTTGGACACGTATATAATTCAATATGATATTAAAAACAACTTGTGTTTATTTGCTAGATATTTATATAGACGCAATGAAATGTGGATGTTAATTAGATTTTTTAACAGCTTGTGGATGTGATGTGAAGCAGAACAAACTAATCTATAGACGAATAAGTTGTGATTAAGTGTCCGATAGTTTCTATTTTTAGCCTCCGCCAGAACATCGGCCAAGTGTAAGTTTTTCCCCTTTTCTAAAATAAATAATGTTAAGGGAATATAGGTTACAAATTAGTCAGTCCGTTTTCATATTATGTACTCGACTAGGCACATGTGGTATCTTTCATTTTCAATCAGAATTATTGATTCGTTTGATTTTGTGAAAGATGTTTGAAATGAGATGCCAAAAGTTTTAAAAGTTTTATCATATGTTCATACGATCAAATTCCTCAGCTCACTTTTCTTTGATTTGACTTTCTGGTAAAATAAATAATTGATTCGGTTTGAATGAGTAATTACTATTAAGTATTTATGAAGCTTGAGTAACTGAGTGAAATCTTGCCTTCGTTACTCTTTATCACCTCCGACAAAATGTGGTTTTATACTGGGACAGATGATTGTCACCATTAGCCAAATTTATTTTGCATCCCAGCTTAGCCATCCCACCAGCAAATTTCCACGCCTACCAGATTCAAAGTTTTCCCAGGAATTTAAAAAAAGAGGCACCCTACAACAAAAGATAGGTGGTTGACCTTATTGTATACTTTTTGTAGGCTTCATTAGGTATACAACCAACCCTCTTGGGGGGGAGGGTATTCTCGGAAAAAAACTTGATGGTTTATCCCAGCCTGCGTGAAGTACTAGGTCTAACTTGTTTTTTTGAAAGAGGGGTTGAATTTCCCAACTTTACTCTATATTCTATTTTATATTTTTACAAAGTTTTTATGAAAATAAGTTAATGCATTCTTGTTAGCCATCAAGAAAAGTTATTTATTTGACTGAATGAATGATAAAAAGATAAGTTATACACTGACACAATGATTACTTAAATTTAACTTGACGTTAAGTGGTCAAATTAAACTAGGTGAACTTAATTAATCTGTGTCAATTTGGCATTTAGATCTACAGTAGTCAAAAGATACTAGTTAAATTGAACTAAACAAAAAGACTCGTACAATTATAAGACGCCGAAAGTGTAAAAATTGAGAGAATGAAATACACTACATGTTGGTATTTTTATAAGCATATTGCTTTTTGGACATCTGGCTCGGGTTTTCTTATCATTATGCTTAAGAATGGTTTAAGAAATAAGAAACCCAAGCCTGTGTATGCTTAAAAACGTTACGCTTATAACAAAAAAATGAGTAGGTAATTTGGGCAAGAATTAGAAAATTGATAATGATGATGGCAGCTTTGACATCGGTCAAAATACCATGGTGGAATCCATGTTGTATTTTACCTAGATCTATGGCGCAAGGTGCTATTTCTCCCTCGATTTTTACCGGCGTACTGGCGCACACGAGGGTATGTTCTCCATGCATTCCACCTTGTGAGTTTGGATGTACTGGCGTTGGCCGGCGTAAGCAAATTATTCCTAAAATGGCCTATGGCACAGCCACTACATGCATTCCACCTTGGTCAAAAAAAAGATACTCAAAATTAAGTGTTCTCACGAACATCTCATTCTCAATTTTCTAAAAAAAACATGCATGCAAAAAGGTGTGTCGGTTATCTTATCCATGCTAAAAAATTCACTCTCACATAAACCATGTCGCAAAGTGGGCGTCTACTCCACGGCGAGAACAAACCCATTTCACGCGTCATCATTCGTTTTACCGACGCCGATGTGTAAACGACGATAAAAGGGAACGACACCTGTCGACACATATCGCAATTTTAGAGAGAGGTACCTGCTGGAATCAATGCGTGAAATGAGAATGGGTTGTGTTGAAATTGAGAGTGTTGCATACATGCTCACTGAATCTTTTATGTATTTGAATTCATCACACACACTAGCGCCGTGATACTCAACATGATACAGAACATGTACTGTACATGTACGGACTGCTTTCGTTTGGTATCTAGGCGAAAGAATTTTAGGTAGTTGGTTTTTGAAATATGAGAATGAAATTTAGTTCCTAGCTTAACTTTCTGACTGATTCGTCGGAACGTTTTCTCAATCAATCAATCATCAATCATATTTCTTTTGTCAGAAAACCATAAGATTAATTTAAAAATACATAGTCAAGGTACTTTACCCTTCGTTCTGCTTGGTATCCATGCGAAATAATTTTGAGTGTTTTAGTTTTTGAAACATGAGAGTGAAATTAAGTACTAGCTAGCTAACCTTCTGACTGATTTGTCAGAGCGTGTTCTTTATATGATACTTTTGGAAGACTGTCTTTTATGTGGTTATCGCATGGGCGCGAGTATTCGTCATTGTTCTTCGGTATTCGTTTGTCGTGCCAAAAATGATTTAGTCACCCCGATTCGCACCCACAATGTCATCTTAAGCTTCTTTATATCCTCTTCAAGTGGTGATGAAAAAGTCACGAGCAGTAAATGTCATGAGATACGAAACAGATTAATTATTTTACATCATCAAATTTATGTTTTTGTTTATGTTTATGTTTATTATGAGTACAAAATGTCTCGAAATTCGCAAGAATTTCCTGCTGGAGATTTCTTCGCACAAGGTAGTCGAGGTAGAAGCGAGTCCTATCATTATATCTAAATTAAAGTTGAGATACGCGAATTAACACCGTAATATGTTAATAATCCTTGCCTTATCTTCTAGGAAATCTTGATTAGTAAAGAAGTAGTATTACAATTTTTCTCTTAGTAATTAAAGCTTTGAGTAGTATAAAACATGAGCGAGTACTGCTTTCAGAGATTAAGACGTTTCCATGGCTAAATCCAGTGGCGTATCAAGGATTGATGAGGCCTAAGCCATAAACATGGTGGCCAGTTCCTGGAAAATCCTGCGAACAAAATTTGGTCCTGGAAAGTCCTGGAAAAACAGGCATAACTTGTCTAAGTCCTGTAAAATTTAACTAAAACTGTCCAAAAAGGTGACCCATCATAGTACAATTTCGTTTTTTAATATTTTGAGATTTTTCTCTGAAAACAGGATTTTTTTCAATCTAATTCTATCCTAAAATGGACTTATCACAGTACAATTTTGATAACTGTCTTCTATGAAGTACTGGAAAAAAATATTTTGTCAAGGAAAAACGTTGTTTTTTGGTTGAAATGTCCTGGAAAGTCCTGGAACTTTATTTTGAAAATCTGCTAGCCACCCTGATTAAGAAGAGTGGGGCCTAATTTAATTATTTCATGCTTTCAAAAGTATTTTCATCTACTAGTCTTGGGGTTCATCTCAAAAAGCTTGTTCAATTTAGACTATTGACTGGTTGGAAATTGCGTCATCAAGAAATCTGATTGATTAACTTCAAATTGTCACAATTTGAAGTTTTATTCAATCTGAAATTTTGATACGCCACTAGCCGTCTCAATCTATGGCTATCTGCTGACGAGATAATTGGTTTTGATGGATTGACATCCACTTTGACGCAAACTTGACCTTGCGAGTGAAGTTTACATATTACTTTTGTCACATCCTACGTCCGTCATCCGGAAAAATCCATCCGGGAATTGATCCGGCTTAAAAAAGGTCTGGATAACGATCTGCGCGAAAAAAGCTTGGAAAGAGGTTTTGAATCAAATCTGGACGAAAAATTATTTTGATCCGGACGAAAAATCTGTTCATCTGGACAAAACGCTAAATTGCGGACATCGTCCGCAGGAAGGTTACACAGCTGTAATTGTTACAGGAAGCAATATCCTCTTGGATATCACGTCCATATGAAAGGAAAAAAATGTTTTTTGTCCCTGCCTTTTTTATTTATTTTCATTTATTTATGCAATAGATGATACAAACGTAGAAACTTTAAAGGTAAAAAAAACATATATTAAAATAGGACTCAAATCAGTAGGATGATTTACATTTATCATCTAATCCCACCTAACGAATACAAATAAAATATCCTTGCCTTAATATCCGGCCTTCTACCCTTAATATTTAATATCTTAGTTCTCTTTGTCACATCCCTGTTGACCAAGAGAAAAAAAGGCGGATCCAAGAAACTTGAGACGAGTAAGCTTGACTATTTTACTTTCTATTCATATTTCGTTAAGGAATGTTCAAAAATAGAATTTATTTGTGTGAGTTAGCGGACTTTGTCTGATTGGTTCATTTAATGATATCATTTCAACTTTACAAAAACATAAATTTGTGACATTTTTAAATGAACCAATTTGATTCTTAATGATGTAATATTTAACCAATTAATTTAACTAATTAGTCTAAATTAGACAAGGTTTTGAGGTGATACTTATTTGTTCTACATACCCAATTGTATTTTCAGTTTTTTTCCTTTCCCAGTCTCAAATCAGTGTATCATCAACATCAAAAAAATATTTGAATGAAATCACAATTAGCAATCTGTCAATCACTCCCCGAAATGGCGTACGAGATATCTGAGATTCTCTTTAATATTAGCCACATTTTTTTACAACCAGCAAATAAAATAGTTCAAAAACATTAACTTCGCAATAATTATATGGTATCTAATTTTTAACATTGTAGCAATCGCCCTCCCCCAGATAAGAAGATTGATAAAAAAAGCCCCCTCCCTCTTTTACATTTTCAAAGGTTAGTACGTGTTTTTTGATAATATCAAATAGCCGTGACGTCATATCCAATGTTTACCCTTTCGATCTTAGCTAACACTTATCTCTAAATCTAAAAACTTATCGAAGACATATAGTGAGATGTAAACAATATTTCCTTTAAAACTCACTTCTCAGAATTAAATGTATGTAGTTCTACTGGGAAAACGATCATTTTTTTCACACAAACTTATAAAAACAAGGTATAAGTTGCTGATATCATCACAAGACACACACTGTGTCATCATATGCGTGTATTTTGTGTTCATTTTGATGCGGATTTTTATCTTAAAGCCTCGTTCTCACGTCTTTCTCATAGCTCAGATAGCTTAATGACTTGCGATCAGCTCTTATTATCAACTAGGTTGGGTAGTAATCACGTCATTAGATACTTTACTTTTAAACCTATTTTTACTTTCGTCTTTATTATTATTTTCGTCCCTAATTTTGTTTGTTTGTCGTTATTATGATTTTTATGGTAATGAAATGTCATCATAATATTCTCTTGTTGATGCAAGTTATAGGAATTTTGTTGTATGTTGCATGGAGGCTACAAATTTACTCTTCTGTATCTAATTGTAGGGGAGGGTCGAATAAGCGGAGACGGAGGGGGGGGAAATTGGGAGAAATTCTAAAAGTGTGGGTGTATGCGTGGGGGGGGGGCAAATAAAAAGGTCAAGATAATTTCAAGTACTGATATTTTGTTGATATTTGAGGTTTTTAACCTTAAAAAGCATCCTTTCAAGATTTGCATCATTGAATTTGTGAAAAATTCGAGAAGGTGCAATTTGCCCCTTCCTGCACAAAAGAGTATGATGCATGGAGGCTAGAAACGTAAACAGGATTTATAGATCACTGTTTTTTCAAAAGTAAGGTCCTACCAACACCCCCCCCACACACACACACACACACACACAAAAAAAATTGAAATAAAAATGAGATTGAGTCCAAAATGAGCCAAATTTCGTCCTTATTTGTTTTTTACTCAGATTAGGCTAAAACGATTTTCGATTTCCTTTTTTTGCATCTTCGTTTTTAGCAAAAAACGAACATGCAGGGCATATATTTGCAAAATTGGGCACGATTTGATCCAATTTTGACATTTTGTCAAACAAATTAAGGCAGGCCTTTGTTGCTTTTTATCTGACCATATAACGCTATTCATTTTGAGCTTAGGTTTTATTGATCGAGTTTTACTTATCTGTTCGTCAGGTCAAATTCATTAGCTAGAAAAACATTGTAATCAGTAGTCAATAGTTATCGATATTTATGCATAGATGGAGTGAGTATTTGACATATTCGTACCTTTATTACTAATTACTGATAATGTAAGAAAATTGTTTAAAAAGTTAACTAGTTGAAGTTATTGGCTTAAAGTTGTTTTTAGCAAAAAGGGGGGAAGCCCTTCCTAGTTATTCCTAATAAGTGTTGACCAAAATAGAACATGGAACGTAAGTAAGAAAAGGGTAAGATAATTAATTTTTAAATCGAATTTTGATTTGAATAAATTATTCAAATCGACAAAAAACAGGCAAAGATTTCCGAATAGAAAGAATTGAATGGCGGTGATATCAGAACAAATCATGCATTGAGAAAACACGTACAAAATATTCTATTAAAATTTCATTCTATTAATGAATGATGGATGAGAAAGAATAAGATAAAAATAATTTGACATCATTGCTATTAACATAAAGAAGGAACGACGTATAGGATGCTCTTTTCATTCCCTTTTTCTTTTAGTATAATTGATGACGTCATTCTAGTGGACTATTAACTGCTTTCCATAACTATATAAAGTGTTTTGTTTCCTTGCATTCGACTTCAATTATAGCACTATATATTTATCGACTTCAAAAACATCTATGTTAATCTATTTAAAGATAGCTATGAAAATATTTTTCGATATATTTGATGAGGTATAGTCTACTGTTATCCATTATAGTAGAATTTGATAATTTGTGGGAACATATTATAGATTAGATTTGGCATATCCAGGATCACCCATCTTTCTAATTCCTTCAAATCTCGTTCTCAGTTTCCTTTGATATGTCATTCTAAAGGTCATCAAATTTAAAAATGAATTACATAAATACATCCCAGAGGGGAAGGGTACTACATAGAGGTCAATGGGGTTATCATTTGGATGAAAGGGTAGATGGAATTCTGACCGGGCGAGAAATTGATTAAATTGATGAAAAATCAACAAAGTATAAAATAAAATGACTGTTGAAATTTATTACTTTTTCAAAAAAATTCGGGATGGTGAACATTGACAGATTTTCTCACCCGGAGTATCTGCCGGGATGGATCTCACACCACAGCACCACGACATGTGATATAAATGGTTCAAACTTGAAAAATAGATGGAAAGCTTATACAGTGACGAGAACTTGGTCTCTAATAGACTTTTCAGGCACAAGTTTCTATTTTCAAAAATTCTTTAAAAGAAATAATCTATTTTTGGGAAAACAATCTAAATACAATGGATGGCGATGAAGGAGTACTGGAATATTTTCATTTTTTAAAATGGCAAACTGTAAGGAGAACAAATCAATTGTTGAATTGAAGCTGACTTGTGAACAAAACTCTCATTGATTTTATCATTTTTCTAAGAAGTACATAAAGGCAGAAGAATAAATTTTATATTTGGTCTTTATTTTCATAAAAAATGAGTGTCAATTTGGTCTCTATTAGAAACTTTTACATGGAGCCCAAAGTTCCCAAAGTTCCCTTATACGATCAGAAGGTATTCGCGTTGAAATATCAATAAAACAACCTTACTCTGCTTTTCAAACAATTTTTTTGTGTAGTTGGTGTGCGCGGGGGCGTGGCTAGAAATCGATTAAGTGACTTTCAAAATGATTCCATAGAAGAAACATCTTGTATCCAACAGTGATTTGTTACTATTGGTTTAAATATGTGATGTGATACATTGCATAATAGTATTTAAAAACTTACATAACGATTTTTTAGGTGACATAAAAACCACGAATTTGACGTTCTTTCTATTAAACGGTTTTACTTCTCCTATCAATGATTTGTCTTTTAGGCAGGCTTAAGTCACGTTAAAACATCTTGTATCAGCAGCCCGGTGAGACTTGTCCGGTGAAACTTGACCGGTGGACTTGACCGGTGAAACTTGACCGGTGGACTTGACCGGTGGACTTGACCGGTGAATAATTCTGATTCTTTAACCTGCCCGGTGGGTTTCCAGATAGATACAGGATGTATCAAACAGATATAGACATTCTACACCAAAGTAGAAGAAGACAGTGTTTTTTTTTATCAATGTAAAAATTATTTATCTTTGACAGGAGAAGGAGTGAGCGAAATATGTCTTTCTAAGTTAAGAATTCTGAAAATACTTCAATTTTACGAAAGCCATCTTTTCGTGCCCACCATAAGGCTTATGGGAGACCAGTCACTTGTGAAAAAAGTTTTAAAGATACTCAGAAAAAGGACCAGATAAATACTGGAAAAAGGAGGTAGCCAGCACTACCCAGTTTTCTGTACATAAATAAAGCAAAATATTTGCTGAGTAAGAGTTTGATACTTTCGTAGTCGGGAGAGATGAATGAGATCAACCCGTCATGATAAACAATGATCAAAAACGTTCATCACATTTGCTGATGATAACTGTGTGTGACATTAATTCTTCTGTAACATTCAATCTAACGAAACTATATGTATGTGTGTTATATTATATATATATGTACCGGTGTTCGATTGACGTAGTTGATAACAATTAGTCCTTTCATTTTTCACTTGAACGTTGATTTCAGCAGTGTCATAGTGAACAAAGAGCGATGAAATTGTACATGCTAGAATTGCTATTAGTACTATATTCATACCCTCTCCTTTCGTGTTCATATCAACATTTGCCCAATTAGATGTTATCTATTCAAATAATGCAAAAAATTGATTACGCATGGGTAGCTTACAGCGCTCCCTTAAACTCCCAAACTGATATGAACTTTAAACGTTTCGTTGTGTCAAGATTTTCCTTATTTTTTCAAACAACCACTATTATGCCTACTATACAGTACTATAGCGAACAAATAGCAATGAAATTATACATGGTAGAACACAGTACTGTGTACATCCATTCAGACCCTCCCCTTTCGTGCTCATATCAACACCATTTGCTTTAAAAACAGTCAATACACCCCGAGTCAGTACCCGACCAGGTGAATGGTTCCAAATATGATCCGTGGAACGGGTAATTTCTCTAACTGAAATTTTAGATTTTATCTAAATTCACCTAAATTCCCCTGGCTGAATATATGATGAAAGAGTATTACTGTCCTGTTAAATTTATAGGATTTTATGCATTATTTCCTGACTTTAAATATGAACCCTCCCCTTTTGTGTTCATATCAACACCGCATTCGCTTTTGAAAACAGTCAACCCCATTATCTTGATTGTTGCAAACATCGCAGGTTGGTTTCTCAGCTCAATTACAACACTGCGCTTTTGCATGCCTACTCTTAAACAAGCCTCGCTGCAAACACCCTCCTAAGACCCTCCCCCAAACACACATCATCTACATATACGCAGAATGTTATTGTACAAGTATATTTTTAGTACAAATACATAAAGATCTGATAATCCATCTTTATTTTCTCTCCTACATAAAGCACACAGCAAATATTTTCTTTTTAACTATATCATCAGACCATTTTTCATCATAAATGTGAACACGCGTAAAAACAACATCGTACAAGTTCTTAACATACTCGGTTTGTTTGTTGATTTAACGAATCATTATTTGTACAGTTCAAGTCACGTTTTGAAGATGATCAGTGTATATGTAATGCCTACTATATTGGTATAACTATGAATCTTCTCGGTTGAGGAATCAAAATTACAGCCGGTGAATAATGCATAAAGTACTATAAATATAGTGGTTTATACGTTAAGTTATCACCGCTATGACAGCGGTTCGAGTCCTCGTCGAGGCATATGATTGATAAATGATTAAAATTTAGTAGTATTAGCCACTAGACTATGTAGCTGGAGCTTGTCCCGGCTTCGTTAGCTTGAAAGTCCCACGTAGGGTTCTGTTCAGTGTTAAATGTTGTGTGTGTCGTCGTGTGATCCCAGCCCAAGTAGTAGTGCTTGGTAAATTGCCTCTACTTGGGATGTGCGCTGGGTATATGAGCATAGATAAAAAAAATATATATATATAGCAGCAATTTACACTCATATTATAGATTCACACGGGGAAATATGTGAATTTCGGCAAAATTTTAAATTTCGACCAGGTAATTTCCCCGTTCCTCGGGGGTCTTATTTGAACCCCTACTTATTGGTTTTATAAAAAAGAAACAATTTGGTCTCGATTTAGTCTCTATTTTGAGAAAGCATGGTCTCCATTTGGTCTCTATTAGAGACTTTTTCATATAGATCAAAGTTCCCATCACTGGTAATGCTATCATTTTCATAATCTTTTGAAGTTTTGAAGTTTAACAGACTTCTTGTAAAAAGTTCACTGTTGTCACTGTTGTCCAACAGTTTTTACTACACTTTGAATGATTGGATAGGAAAATAGGTAAATAAAATTTGTGGGCGTCGATGCTTTGTAGAGACTTGTTTGATCACATTATGAATCAATATTTACAAGTTTATTTTTTCCTTCCATGTTAAACCTCCAACTGTGTTTTTTTGTTGGTTTAATGAGGCCTGGAGTATCGTCTTTTGTGGTGACGTAAAAGAAGTTTTGTAGGAGTATCTAGACGGTCAAAGTAAAGGATGATTTGATTTAGACACATGATGATACATCATCCTTAGTCGAGCCAAAATAAGCCCTAAATGCATAAAAAATCATTCTCGATTAGGGGTTTAGAAATTGCCGTATCTTCGTGAAAAATGAAGCTAAAACAAAAATAATTACATCAGCAAATAAGGTGACATTCAATTGAAATTATTTTTCCCTTTTCTGAGCGCAATTCTTTTTCCTTTTCAAAAATGATTATGCTATATGTGAAATATTTAGGTTTAGGCAGTTAAAAATTGACGAAGTAACGCGCATGGCATAAATCACTGCGTAACAATTTGGAACAGAGTATAGAAAGATATCAAATCAAAAAGAATGAGAAGGTCATTCCAGGGTGCGGAATAAGGATTTGGAAAAGGCTCGTCACTTTTTGAGGATTTTTCTTAACTAGCATGTGAAGCCCACAATATGGTTGTACAATTTACCTTTTCTTGGAAAGTCAATTTGCCATTTGAAAGAAAGATAGTTTTTTTGTCCACCATTTCCCATTATTCGCCCATACCATTCGGTCATCTTCTTTCATAGCAAATTGTCTATATATCCCAGACAGAGAAATGAAACATAAAATCTTATTGATGAACACTGATTTGATTTGATTCATATGCCATCTGAGCGAAGTGGGAAGTTGGTAACGACGAAACATGTGTGAATTTATTGCCCCAACGACGACCACGGAGAGAACTTTTGTGGGTTATTTGGTCCATGGACTGCATCGTTATCTGAAAAAGGAATAGAAATTTTCGTTAAGTTATACGAGATTTCTACGCAGGGATTTACCACTCGAGTTGGACATCGTTTTGCAGAGGATTACATTTTACATGTAAATACTTCCAGGTTGGTGTCTGAGTGTGTTCTTCCGTTGTTTCTCTACGCCTTTGCATGACTTTACATGAGTGGACACAAATGATGTATATACCCTTTACCAAATTCGCTTACGTAAGTAGCAAAGACTACTTTCGGTTTGTGATATGCTTTCGAAAGCGGTAGAGATTGGTCTTTTGTTGTTTGCTAATGTTACGTCAACGTACAATTTCAAAAGTCATTAAATTTACAACGATTTAGATTTTTGATCCCAAATATTAAGATAAGTTAAGATAAGATAATATGTAATAAGATCTATATTCTCCCAAAAGTATTAAAAATAGAAAATGCAAGTAGGAATCTCCAAGACCCGTCTTAGTGCCCCGGTGAGATCCACTACCCCGGTGAAAAGTTTTGTCAAAAATCACCATCCGGGGAATTTTTCAACCCTAGTCATATTTTTTTAGTTTTTTCTAAGTTTTTTCTTGACTCTTTCTATACTGAATTAAAGAAATATATTGTCCGGTCAGAATTTTATCGAACCCGGTCAAATTCGTGTACAAAAAAAACGATTTCTTAAGTTATACTCTCTGGTTTCCAATAATCGACCCCTCCCCTCCGCTCGTTAAATATTTGATTTTTTTTCACCAAGGACATTCCTATTCCAACCCCCTACTTAATAGTTTTTTTTCCAATTGTGAGAAAGAATGTCATAGGGAATGATGGTATATTCATGCAAATTTACCCTAAATTTTTCTTTATTTTCATTATTTTTTCCACCCCCTACTGTATTACCCCCGGTAATTAGTTTTTGACTATCCCTCTGTCGACCCCACCCCACCACCGTTTATTAGAGACCAGAGAGTACGAGTGTCCTTTCGTGGATGTGACATTGGCAGGATTTGAGTATTAAAGTATAGCACAAATGCTAGACCAAAAATATATTTTTTTGCTTTAAATAATTTTTCAGAGTAGATAATTTACACTTTCTTTTTAACCCTCCTTTTTCAGCAGTGAAACAAATTCAATTACTTATTCCCCCGATTCAACTTTATTCGCTCATTTTTTTCTTATACTTTTATGATTTATTTGCTAATTTTGCCAAATCTAAAGCATTGCACTTCTTGATTCCTCTTTTTAATAAAACTTTTATAAAAGCCTAAAACCTCGCTGGGGAGGAGATTCCACAAAAATAATAGTCTAATAAAAGACTATTGATTGGCTGAATATTGCATCATCAGTGCTCTGATGGGTCCAATTGAAAATTATATTATCATTTATGACTTTAAAATAATATCAATTTGTGACATCTTTCAATGAAGATGTAATATTCAACTAATCAATAGTCTAAATTAGACAAAGGTTTGAGATGATTTCTAAGTAAATGCGTATTATATCATAAAATGCTACGTTTGCAAGTTTTTATACGTGGTGCAATGAGTATGAAATTAATTTCATTAAAAGCCACCAACCCCGCTTTTCTTTTAATCTTGAGAGAAGAGGAGGTGATTCCACGAAAATAATAGTAAAAGACTATTGATTGGCTGAATATTGCATCATCAGGGCTCTGATGGGTCCAATTGAAAATTATATTATCATTTATGACTTTAAAATAATATCAATTTGTTACATCTTTCAATGAACCAATTAGATTCTCGATGATGTAATATTCAACTAATCAATAATCTAAATTAGACAAAATTTTGAGATGATTTCTTAGTAAATGCGTATTATATCATAAAATGCTACGTTTGCAAGTTTGTATACGTGGTGCAATGAGTAAAAGCCATCAACCCCGCTTTTTTTTCAATCTTGAGAGAAGAGGAGGTGATTCCACGAGAATAATGCATTCAGGGGCGTCGGCCCCGACAGTCGGCCATTCGGGCGTTGCCCGGGCCGCTTCCAAATTTTTATCATTTTGGGCCGGTCTGTTCCAGTCGTTCTGTTCCTTTTTTCAAAATATTCAAAACATTTCTCTGTGAACATCATATCATCTTATCCAGACCTTACACAAAGCAAAATATACAAAATATAGGCCTTTAGATTTGAGGTAAAGTCTAACGTGCTTCCTTGCATTTTCTCTTAATTTGTTTTTTCAAGCTTGTGCTGCAGTGATGAGATTTTGCCAGGGCCAGGTTTTTTTCAGTCTGACGCTGATGCCCGGGGGGCACTAGGTCTACGGTGTGCCGTGAGGATTCCGCTGTCAATATTATACCATGAACCTGGGAGAAACCTTTGATATTGCGAAATTGATACCCTGAGCGAAGATGATGTGAAATCTGCAATGACTACAATTTTTCCTTAGTGTGGAAAAAACAGCTATTGAAATATAATAAGACGTTTCAAGTAGTGTTAATTCAGCGGGAACCTGGAACAGGTTGGGAAGATAAACATACCCTGGGCGAAACCTGAATTGTGTACGTATGGAAATATATAACTTGAACGAAACCAACCGGAGATGAAAGATACCATGGGTAGCGGCACATACCCGTATATAATTAGAAGTGCCCCCCGGGCGCTGATGCCGATCCTTAATGCTTATTATAGAAAAAAGACCTATATACCGGCCGGGTGAGTCAAAAAAAAAAAACCGTAAGCTTTTGACAACAGATTACATCATGATCTCATAGTCGATTTCTAAATAACTTCTTTTCTTTATGTAGCAGAAAACTTAAGTTTTGGTGTATGGTTCTTTAAAATCCATACATTATTTGCTGAGTCTATTTTTGTGAAAAATCACATGATGAAAATCGTCAAAAAATGGTGTGATTCCAAGAGAATGATTTCTTAATCAAGCTAATAAGCTTCCTGGTGACGTAATTTCGGACCAATCGAAAGGCTAAAATAGCCGAAATTTGTCGACAAATCCTTAATGCTTATTATAGAAATAGACGTATATAGAAATATTGTCAATACACATCATGATCATTTTGTTGATAATGAATGGATACCAACAGTTTTAGTAGGTGCGTGTATCAGTCATCAAGAGCACATGACACTCAACTGTTGAATAGCTCACATTTTTCAAGTTGCTTTTCTATTCGTAAATCCTCACATGCGCATTAACGCCCACACTGGATTCGTTATGTTGTTTAATAAAGAGTATACCTGCCAAAAATGTGCTACTGCTAGCTGATATGGTTATGCAACATTCAGAAATTCAGAGAAGAATGATGATATTTGCAAGCAACACTTTTCAGCTGCTACTCTGATTAAAAGCAGAAATAATTTGTTCATACCATTTGGACGCATGTCTAATATCATGTTATTTTTCATCGGACATTCTTATTATTAGTCAGACGTAATCATAACTTATACCGTCAAGCAAATGAATGAGATTTTCTGTCGGACATTTTTACCATTCAGCTGCTGACGGCGGTCATGTCCGATTTCCGACAGTTATTTTCACCATTGTAAAAATAAAGTACATCATAAGGAAGTTGATAATTTTTAACCTATCGAATATGTCCGATAGCATGTCATTTACCATCGGACATTCATTCTTTCTGTCAGACATAATTTATCATATCAAGCAGGTTTTCCTGTTGGACATGTCCGAAATCCGACGGTTATTTTTACCCCTGTATCGATACCAGATTGTAAGGAACGCAAGCATAATTTTCAACTTCCTTCCAAAGATCATTAAAATTAAATCAGTTTTCTCAAAACGGGGAAGCAACGTTTACATTATATAGATCCTTGATGATTTGCTTGAAATAATGTAACCACTACGTTTTCCAGGTAAAAAGGGGGCCTAGTTTTCAGGATTATCAATCCATTTTGACGAGGAAATATCTCTTTTTCATCTAAAACAGATTTTAGCTTAACTTATCTTCAAACCTATTCTTCAAAAAAGTTTCCAAAAAGCTACACACTTATCTAGAGATGATAGAAATATTCGACAAAAATAACAAACTTGGTGAAACGACTATTGTACCAAGCTGTTTTGACCATATTTCATCTTGTTCCCTCGAAAGAAAAAAGAAAATTTCTAAAAACTGGAAATCATTTATCTGTGGTTCTTAAACATACTATTTTGTCCCTAATTGTAGGAGAGGGTAAAAATGCACTTTTTCGAAATTTCACCCCCAATAACATTTTTAATGACCCCCCTATTTTATAGAAATTTGACGAAACGATCCACGTTAAAAAAAAGTAAAAAACAATATTTACAACTTTTTAGGTCATTTTGTTATGATCCCCCCCCCTCCCAAAAGAATTCCCCCAAAGCATCCACCCTCCTGCTTATTAGACCCCTCTCTTCAATTATATTAAGCACAACAGACCAACACAGCTTAAAATCAAAAATCATGCTTCATCAACATGACGATCTCATGTTTTCTTTCAGACCAATGCGGTTTTCAGCTCCGCAAAAGAATGACGTCATTTGAAAATGATAACAATACACAAGATATTTGATAAAGATATTAATTAAAACACTGATGCGCATAAAAGCTGTCCAAGTAAAGAAAGTATTTTATGTCAATAATAGCCTCCACGTGATTGCCATGAGACTTGTGTTGTTCATCTCAAAACTTTGTCTAATTTAGACAATTGATTGGTTGGAAATTACATCATTAAGATTCTGATTGTGTGATTTAGAAATGTCACAAATTGACGTTTTTGTAAAGTCAAAAATGATATCATTTTTTAAATGAACCAATTAGATTCTTAATGACGTAATTTTCAACCAATCAATAGTCTAAATTAGCCAAACGTTTGAGTTGATTTCTTATGTTGTTCATCTAAACACCGTAGGTAGGCGGTAGGCGTTGTTACAAACGAGTTCGATCATAAAATCAACATTTTGATTCATTAGATGCGTCTGTGGTTGAATACTGTAAAACGACGACCAACTTTTAAGTATCAGATATAGATACAATAATGGCAGACTATTTGACGTGCTCAGGATTTCAATGTTGTGTCTGTTCGTAGTCGAGTAGAATTTTGGGTCAGCGTAGAAAAAAAATTATATAAAGTGACATGATAAACCGTTAGAAAGGAAATTTTATGTACTTTATGTTGGTATATCGTGTCATTTTTCTAACTTAGAGCTCTTTTTACCATTTTTGATTGATTAGAGGAAGGTTGGACCAAAAAAACCAAAAAAAACATGAACATCTGATGAAGTAATAGACGTTAATAACACGTGATGAAAAAGGGATAAGGCTCTCAAATTTTGTACAGAGATGCTTCTTATGATACTAAATCCAACAAAAGAAAAATAATCGGGGTTAACTTGGTTTTCAGATCATCTCTTGGAAAAACGTTCATAAGTAATAAAAAGTTTAGATAAAGAGTTATAGCGACTTATTTTGAAGAATCTATGATAAATTGTTTCCGCTGCACACCCCAATCATACCCTTTATCGAAGGTGACTGATTTTTTTTTTGGCGGATTTTCATCGAAAACATGAATTCTTTGATGACAAGGAATAGGTCTTGAACCAGTAAAGAAATCTTAAAACCAAAGATTAAGAGATAAGTGGAAGAAGACGGACATATAGAATCTTTTACTTCACCAGTAGTGTGATTTCAGCGCATCTGAAACACTTTTTTGCGGAGCCAAAACTCGCCAACCTTACCGAGCTCATTCGAAAACCGAAAATCTTTCCGAATATATTCGTAATGACGTGCGAACCTTAGCAAGCTTATTTATACTGATGACGTCATCTCACCGAACCGAGAGACATGCGGCCTTTGACCCCCAAATGACCCCGGGTCTCCAAAATATTAAAAGTGGTCAGATTAAGCTGAAAATTGGTACAGTTACTAAAGTAAATACGGGTAATTCAAAGGAAATCCAAAAATAATGGTCTTAAAATCTGAAAACAATGGAAAAATGGGCTAATGACCCCAAAATTGTCCCCAGGCACC
>JAUKPT010000024.1:25683-35956 GCA_032273505.1 Nanomia bijuga | reverse complement strand
GATCACGCACAGAAAACCCCACCGGCCAACTCCTTGGGCATTTCGAGATAATTGCCCTTTTATGTGACCCCCAATCTTCCCAGGCGGACGAAATTTTATGTCTCCAAATATCATCTACGTTCAATATCCTTAAAGTTTTTCTTTCTCAAAATGGAAATTTTTCTTAGATGATTTTTCAAAAAGTGCATTTTTAAGGGAAAAAAAGGGACAATGGTTAAGGGGAATTTTAAGAAATACCTATCTTTGAATTGTAGCGGACTTTTAGTATGTTTTTGTAAACATCTTAACAAACAAGTATACAATGTTTCATCTTAATACGAATTTGTTCAAGGTATTTTTCTTATTTACCTCGACTATATTTGTTCAGGAGAGTCCCAGGTATGTGAATCCACCTGGTGCAGGGTGGCCAGTGACCTCTGAAACCCTGAAAAGCCCCTGAAATTAGATGCGGCCCCTGAACATTTTTGAAAAAATGCCGCAAATTTCCTTTGTTTACTCTCAATTGCAAGTTTATTCTCTTTATGGTTGAGGGTCTGAACAAATAGAAATTTCCCCAACTATGTCGGATAATATGAGTGTATTTTAGACAGTTATGAGTTCTGATTTACAAAAAATTCTTCAATCATGTGGATAATGAGTGCATTTTAAAGCATCCTATAGTTCTGATTTACAAATATTTCTCAAATCATGGTGGGTAATAAGAGCATTTTAGGCCAGTTCCGAGTTCTGTCTCTCTAAAATTTTCTGCAACCATGGTGGTTAATGAGTGCATTCCAGAGTTCCAATTGAAGTGATTTATAATACATAGATCTTGAAAAAATATCTTGAAATTTTATGAACATTTACTGTAACCTGTTCATCTTTAAAGTTTGCAGGATTTGCAATACTAAATTACTAAATTACTCAGATATCATGGCAAGTTTTTATGGTCATTTTGATGGTTTCAGTGGGTCTTGTATTATCGTCAATAAATATGGTCAATTGTGACAGGTCGTCAATGATGTCTCAATTATTGTGTGCACTTTTAAAAAATTTCTCAAATTCCCCTAAAATAGGAACTTTTGGCCAAAATATTTACCGTTGTGGTACATACTACAGGATGAATAAAAAAAACGCAACCCGCCAATTAAAGGTCTCAAAATGTGTTTTGAAATTGTTCTTAGTTTTTTTCAATTATCGTATCTGAAAAAGTAATGACTTGGCTACATGTGATTTAAAGGATTTTAAAAGCAAATCAATATTTCGTCCTGAAATTGAATTTAAGTGGAGGTCAGTCTATGAAAGAGAAAAAGAGATGAGATTAAATCAACGAGGCACCATATTTTTTTTTAAAAGAAATATAATATAATATCAAGATTTCAATCACGCTACAATTAACAACTGAATAAAACAAGTTCCTGACGTCATTGTTCTGCAGATGCAGACCCGAATATGCCCAGACATACGAAAAAATGCCTAAAAAGGACTATTTTCTCAATTTTAGACCAAAATCGGACAAATTATCTCGAGAGCAAGAACTTTCAAAGACATGCAGTTTTTTGGAAAATGTTCACAATATTGAGGACAGCAAGTCTAAGTCAATTTCCTGATGATGATTTAAAATATCGAAAACGTTCAGGGAAAAATAAAGTTTGATTTCGCTTGTTTTTGGAGTGGCAAATACGGTTTAGTGTGTCGACAGACCTAGAATTTAATAATGAGTTTAGCGAGTTGTCTCCTAAAATGGCAGCAGGTTTGATTTTCGAATTTTTCATCAGATTTTGCACTTTTTTTTGCAGTTTTTTTCAATATCTCGATCTCGAGAACAAAAGGATTCCCACACATGTGATCTTTTGTAAAATATTCACAACATTAAGGGCTACAAATCCATACCAATAACAAGAAAAAATGATTTTGTAATATCTTGTAAAATGGCGGCAAAAATCAATTTCATCTCAAAATCATGCTTTTCAGGAATGTTAAATATTTGCATGGAAATTTTTTTTATTTTATTAATGAAAAGATTCATTTCAAAGAAATATGATTAAAGTTTCTTAATTTGAAAGGAAAAGTTTGTTCGATTTTTCTTCTCGAAGATATACGCATTTAAAGACGGGTTGCGTTTTTTTTGACTCGCACTGTATTACATATCTTTGAATAACAATAATGTAGCCATCTAATCTTCTCATGAGCAGTTTTTTTTATAAACATTAAAACAATTCGTTTACACTCATTTTTATTTTAACAACACTTCTTGGGATGGTTTGCCCTTTTACCGCTGATTGGAAATTCCGATTTTAATAAGATTTGGTGAGATCATTAACATGGCCAGTACCTTGATATATACACTATGGTGAGTTCTAACCTTTATTTTTGCCTTTGTTTTTAACAATTTCTAATGAAACCGAAAGTGCCTTATATTTCCTGGAAGACTAAAACGATTTTTTCAAATCACTGCAGAAAATACTACATTTGGGTATAGGAATCCTTCCTAAAAAACAAATACAGTATTCAACGGGAAAATGGTAAACTTGAAATCACTGTATCGTTGACGAGGCCTGGAAGTGAGTAATCAAAAATAACTCATACAATAACTTTTAAGACAGAAAAGTTCACGAGTATTTTCTTGTCGTCTGCAAAAGTTGAAACCAACGAAATTGAAGCTGTCAGGCCAAAACATTCACTTTATCAAATTAAATAACGTAAATATCCCAATCGATAATGATCCTATAATTGCAAAAATGTGTCATTTACTTTTTCCTAATTTGATTTCTAAGTAACATTTATGCTAAATTAACAAGACTTAATTTTCGCCTTCCTTGATCGGGTCATTTTCGCAGCACTTTGTGGACGCAAGGCGTAATTAAAATATCATTGTAGACACAGACGCGTTGTATGACGCGGACGCCAGACGCCAAACCCTATAACCCCCCACACTAAAAAAAGTTACGACTTTTTGTACCAAACGACGTTTTACCACGCAACAATTTACCACTAGACAATTTGTCAACACGACAATTTGTTCCCTACGACAATTCGTCACCACGACAATTTTTTCCTACGACAATTTGTCAACACGTCAATTTGTTCCCAAAGACAATTTGTCATCACGACATTTTATCACGAAGAACGACAATTTATCACAACGACTTTTCGTCACCACGACAATTTGTTCCCTTCCTGCAATGGCATCGCGCTTGCGACCCCTATTCTCCAAGAACGATTGGTTGAAGTTTGTGTTTTATAAAGGAACTATTTTTTTAATTTGATAGTTCAACCCTATTTTATTTGGGGGGTTGTTGCAAAATTGCATCATCTGCTTATTTTCTGTAATAGTGCTCCAATATTATCAAATCTGGATATGAAGTAAGTCCAACCAATTTCTATTAAAAATGCTGACATGATCTATTTGTTAAGTCAAGTATACAGAATAAGGCAATTTTGGTTCCTTTCCCCAATTTTGACTGATTTTGGGTACCAAACATAAAATTTTTAATAGGTATTCTATATGGACTTTTAGTAGACTCTTTGCAAACCGGATGAGTTAAATTAAAGCATTTGAAACGATTTTGATAACAAAAACTAGCTCCAAACCTTTAAAAGGATAACCCAAAAGGTCCGGGTAATGGCATCCAGAGGTTGACGCAGTTTACGGAGGCCGTCAAACACATTTTCTCAGGACTTCACAAAATAAAAGGACATAAAACTCTTTGTAAAAGCTAACGCTTGATTTGGAAGTCCTAAAAGTTATGGAATTTTCACCAAGATCTATGCCGCATGGCACGAGGTTGTTCTTGGCACAGGCTATGCATGACATTTCGGTCCTTTTTAGTGAGTGGACAGGAGTTACATATGCTTGTTTCCAGGCAGATGGGTACTTCCCCTTATTACGGTCTAACTTCATGCAAAAAAGCAAAGAAATCGTTAGAGCCGTTTTCCAGCAATATTGAAAAAAGTACTATTTTGGCCTAATTTGGGCCCATCTTCCCGAATTTTGGGAGAACCAGAATTTTCCTGAAAAAGTGACCAATATACGAAATGTACCAACTACCCTCTAACTTCATGCAAAAAGCTAAGAAATCGTTAAAGCCGTTTTCCAGCAATATTGAAAAAAGTGCTATTTTGGGCTAATTTGGGCCCATTTTCCCAAATTTTGAGAGAACAAGAATTTTCCCGAAAAAGTGACCAATATACGAAATGTTCCCCGTATTACCCTCTTTACTTCATGCAAAAAAGCTAAGAAATCGTTAGAGCCGTTTTCCAGCAATATTGAAAAAGTGCTATTTTGGGCCCATTTTCCCAAATTTTGGGAGCACCAGAATTTTTTTCAAAAATACCGCTCTGTAATTTTTTTTTTCACCACTATTTAACTTCAAACAAAAAAGCTATGAAATCCTAGGAGCCAAACTTAGAGTAACGGACGGACGGACGGAAAACTAAAGGATTGAGCTCAACTGACGTTGAGAACTACGACACTTAAGATCCTAGACCGATTAACACCGAATAAGGTCAGACGTTATTAAGGCCCATAAGGTATTTTGCAGACGGATCCAGAAGGAATGAAAAAAGATGGAAAACAAGTTCATTTCAACTATCTAACTCAAAATATTTCTTTCTAACTTTTTTTAATAATCCATGTAAAAATTGATTTACAAAAAACATTGGATGAGATATGAACAAGGAAAAAAGAAAAAAAATAATACGAGTAGTCGCGAACATCTTTAAAAATCAAGCGAAAAAATAATAATATTACAGACCGGGATAATGTGGAGAAGTTGAACATTTATACATAAAAAATCAAAAAAATATCAAAAAAGAAACAATTCTGAACTCTCCATTGTCGAAAGAAAGTAATCACAACTCGAGAATATTTGAACGAGAAATGAAGCCAGTGTTGAAATCCACAAATTCACTGACTCGAAGATTTAAGGGTGTTTTTGCGTATTTCAATTAAAAAAGGTTAAAAAAACACTCATACATCCTCATAAGGTGTGCAAGCACAGAACTAGTAATTAACAATTTGAATGGAATTAGTAGCTCTATGCTCATACTAAACAGCACGAGAAAAGTCGTTACAAAAATCCTCAGAATTCGTTAACAAGGAACGAGAAACCATCAAGTGTGCCGAGGGGTAAATCACTGTTGAGAAATTTCGTACACCTTTTCTATAAATCCTATTATGCAAACAACAATCTCGTACTCTTTTTCAGAGAGTGATTCACCTCTCGAAGAGTGCGATTCCTCTTTAACGAAAACAAGTAATCGGTTTTACAATAGTAATAAGTTACACTATTACTTAAATATAAAAAAACAGTCAACAGCACAATAAACGAAATATCAGAGAAGGATATCAGAGCATCTTCATATAAGGAGTAAGTAGCGTGTTGTTATCAAAAACAAACGAAAAAAAATCTACCTGGCCGGCAGGAGAAAAAGTCGAGTTTATGTGATTTTCTAACGGAAAAAAGTGGAAAATCCCAAGATTTAAAGAGTTATCGGTTAAGAAAAAATATAATTTAAGTATTGCAGTGTGTTGAGAAAAAGTCGAGTCCAATAAATTAAAACAACGTTGCAAAACTGAAGCTTTGCCGCCATTTTTATATCACCCACGTGGGCCTAGTGTAGAAATGTAGAAATAAATTTAAACCGCATAAATGGATTCGTGGATTCAAAAAACATGACAAAACAATCAATAGGAAATGAGTTACTTCCGCTAACTTGATATTAAACCTTATTCATTTGGTGTAGAGGAGAGGATTACGTAGTGTAGGAAGAAAGAGAAAAGGAGGATAGATAAGCAACTCATAAATCACACAGCGAAGGGCAATGACCACTGATCCCCAACATAAAAAGGAGAAGTAAATTCCTCGAATACAGAACAAGATTATAAGATATGCACAACACAAATGCGTTAAGCCTATCATACACTAGATGCACAGTTAGGTAAATTAAATTTAATCCCATCGAAAACAAGTAGTTTAAGGTTAGTCTACACAATACAAACCGGACGTTGATACGATGATACATTAAGAATTATTTATGTAAATCTTATTTATCTTTTATTTTGACACGTCTGAAATATGGAAGCAAAATTACATAAGTTAAAGATTCTTTCCCTACATTAAAACTTTTAATAATTTATTCGCTATTTTATCAAGCTCAATGAAGAAAATGAAATTGTCAATCAGGTGCCTAACTTGATACACAGTTTTAGGTTACGCCACTTGGAGAAACTGTAATTTCTACCTCGACCCTAGATATCTAGAATAGAAAAAGATACTCAGCGAAAGGAGCTGTTTTTCTCGGACAGGCTATAGGCTCGTTTCAGTATATGATCAATTCCTTTTCAAAATTCTCAATAAAAGGTCCGTTCTCTTGTCGCTGTAGTGGAGATCTAAGACGCTGCCCATTGATTCCGTAACTCCATCTAAGTAAGTCTTCACGACACATCTTAAGAAGAAATACAGATAACTATCATGGCTCTTATCATAAAGATGAAGGAATTTTTATGCAAATGAAGAGTACAATTTTTACCGAGATTGGGAATGGTTCCTCAATTTCTTTAATTCTTTTAAATTTGGCAAGAGTTCCACCCGGATCGCAGGATCGAACTTTTATCAGACTGTGGGTTACGCGAGGACTGTTTGACCTTCTAGCAAATTCCATAATAAGCCATCTTAAAATTTTCCAAGCTTAACCTAGACGTAATTGGAAAGAATTAGCATGCTGAACCTAAAGATAATAGAATATCTGGAATTGATTATAGTATTCTACTAAAATAACAAGCAAGGAAGGTTGAACTTGAAACAAGAAAACATGATTTAAAGTTACATAAGAATGTACCACGTGGAAGGTGGTCGCATGGAATATCTCCATGTAGTTTTTAATGTAGTGTGAAGCATGCTTAACACATCTATTATCTCGTGTGAAATCGGAGAATTTCCATCGTCACCATCTCTCGTATGGGAACATCTTATGTAAAACAATAAAACAGCACTGAGTGATAATCGGTTGTAAGTACGAGACGAAACAGAAGTAGCAGAGACGGCCGGAAGTAGCAGATGAAGCAGATTGATAAGCATACACATTCAATGAAGGAATGGGCAATAAAAGAGCAATCTATAAGGAAAACAGAAATGAAACCCTTTTTTAGGTAACAAAGCCGGACCCCCTGTCTACCGGATCCCCTGTCTGCTAGACGGAAGGGCAGGATGATGAGACCTTATTTAGTCGCCATGAAGGCATTACATACTTCAGGATGCTTATCACACACGTGTATAACCTGTAAGTTTGAGTTTAACCTGATAGAAATTTCGAATCTCTCTAAATCAAAATCGGTCCATTAAAAATTCCGATTCGGGTATTATCTCAGTTTAGAAGAGGTGATCCGGCTTCATGATAAGGTTTTCTATGAATTCTCTCTTCAAGGGATACACAAACAGAAAGCAGTGATGGAACCAACTAACCAAACAACAAATAGAATGCGATTATCATTCTAATCTCTTTAACACGAAAAAGGAAACAAGATAATGGCGATAAGGGCGATTCGGAGAATTTGATCCACAAGATTTTTCTCTAAAAATGCAGTCAGTAGGGGACTATGTTTGGTCATCTATTGACAACACTATCCTTCTCTTCTGAAAAATGGAGTGTTCAGTGGATTAATGTATGTGTATGTATTGAGAACAGACCTAATCATAAGGAAAATACAAGTAAACAAGTAAACAAAATATGAACTAATAGCAAAATAAACAACAATGATGATAATGAAGGGAATATAAATAAAAGAACAATATTCGCGAATACAAATAAATATTGAAAAATTGCCTTGGGACAGTGAAAGCTGTCTGACCGATAATCAAATCGAAGATTCGAAAAAAGAAAATCTTCTTTAATAAGCAAATGCTTGAATAAACAGATCTTATCACTGATTAGAATTAGAATTAGAATCTTAGCTCATGAGTTAAGTAGACTGCCAGGAGTGTCCAATTCTTAGGCGTCCGTTTGCGGCAAATTTTCACTGTCCGTGGCATATTTTCTGTTTCATTTTATATATTTTTCCTACGCTTTAAGTAAGGTGTATTGTTTTAAATCTAGTAGGTAATAAATATTCTTACGGAATACGATAAAATTTTTAACAAGCATCAAACACAAAAAAACAAAAACAAAAATAGTACAACGAGAATTAAAAAATAAAAACATTTCTTTATAAACCAGACTCGAAAAGCAATATATTCTAATTTGACAGCAGTATTTTCCGTAAACTTTTTGTGAGAAAAAAGTGGAAAACTTTGGAAACAATACAATTAGAATGTCAGGAATAATACATAAAGAAAGGAAAACAATAAAAATAATAAACACAAAAAAATCAAATCTCGGTCATAAATCGTAAATAACTCCCTTTTTTTTTGGAAAAAGGAAAAAAAATATCTATTTACAAAAAAAGAAAAAAAAAGTGTTATTTAATATCTAACGACCAGGAACGATTTTGAAATCTTTTGGTAACATTGCATTGTAGCAACTGCTCTGAAAAGTCTTCCTTTCATGTAATTTATAAATTTGTTTTCAATGAGTAAATTTCAGAACACGATTAATTTGAGTAAAACAGAACGAACGGTGTAGTAGTTTTCGAATTAATTCTTCAGAAGAACCATCAACAGCTTTTTACATCTAATTCGTGCTGACGTCTGCGGCATTTTCAGTTAGTTTTAAACAACAGATAACGTTTAATTTTCGACGTCGAGTCTTGCTAAAACTTTTGTACTTTTTGAAAGTAAGTGTAAAGTGTAAAAACGCAACGAAGCAATTAAGGATTATTTCTAAACACGATATCATCTGGGATTTTGTTGGTTTTGAACCGATGCACATGTTCCAGATTTGTTTTGGTTTGTTATGAAGTTTCTTCTTCTTCATCATCTTCTTCAGTAAAGGTATCCGTCGAAATGTGGTGAATGAGCAACACAAACTGCTTTCAGTAGTTCGACATCGTTTGAACGGTAACTAAAGAGAGAAAAAGAGACGATTGTTTAATAAAAATCCATGTTTAAGGATAGATGACAAATATAATTCTAATAATTTAAGATCCCTACATATCGCCAATTTCGGGTAGTAAGAATAAATTATATTCATTTACAAATCAGAATCAGGATTAACGGTTTGACGACTGGAATCTGACAAGGGGTCACAATCGACCCTTTTACCCCAACTCAAGAGGAATATCACAGACAATCCGTCATGCTTTAAGTTAAGACAAACATTTCCAATCCTTATACCGCCAACGAGATTATCCCCTACTCCGTCAAAAACGCTCGCCCGCCACATCACACAAATCCAAATATTACGTGCTCTCGGGGGCTTATGTTGAGTTACGTCTGAGCCAGTTATCTCGCACTGTCTAGGATTGGGATTAAAGTCCCTTTTATTACCGAAATGGAAATGTCGATTAGTATAAGACACTTCATTCGAGTTATAAAGAACAGGATATTTGGAACGGATGCAGTAGAATATTGATGAGTTGGATTCATCATCGCTGTTTTGAAACAAAATCTAGAACACCACAGACACTGCGAGGTCAACTCAGAGAAATTGATGACGTCAAGCGAGTGAACGATACGTTGTCGAGCGAGAAAAAGAGTATGACGGAATAATGTGAGTGGTATTTTTCAACTGGGAGGGGAATAAGGAGTGAAATTTTTAAAAGTTGGTTACTCACCTAAGTGACCTCGTAAATGCGGAGGTATCTTCTTTTGTATTATTGAATGCATATTCACCAAGAACTTTGCTTCGGTGATAGATGTCTTTAAGTTGTTCTTCCAAGTGTCGTAGACACTAAAGAGAGAAAGTATAGAAATGATTAATCACGAGGCCTTCATTTCAGTTTAATCTAGCTTCAACCTGAAAAAATGTAGTTCGCTGAGATGGGAGGGGAAGGGATGTTTAAATGCCCATCATGAGCTATTGCACGATCTTCTCAACTGACATAGCTGTAAGGCGATAACACGGCGAGATTTAATGTCCAACATGTGATCCCAGTCGTGAAAACAATGTCATTAACACTCTGCATAACATCCTTCTTTCTCACCAGATACTTGCTACTAGTCGCACAATCAATAAATCAATAAAAACACGTGACAACATACGAACAAGTCACGCTACGCAACAACAGTCAGCAGATTACGTGTTCATCTCATATGAAAACACATCCTCATTTTCCCGAGTAGAGATAATGTATTTTTGCGTCTCGTCGAGTTGTCTAAGTTTAATTCAGTAGTATTTTTAGCAAGGAATTCGTACA
>JAUKPT010000024.1:0-25673 GCA_032273505.1 Nanomia bijuga | reverse complement strand
TTAGTGTTTCCCATATGACTAACAACTTTTCTATGCGTATATTTACATTTACACACACGCGAATTGAAATTATGTGCGTATCGGGGATTTGTTCTTTAGAAGAGATTAAAGGATACAGGCTGTGGAATCGAGAAAGATTAAAGGACATATTAGTGAAAACGCAATAAACAAATCAATAAATAAACAACATTTTTGACACGAGAAGCATGGACGTTGAATATAAAGAGATGGTGGGATATGAATGGACTTTGTTGCAATAATGATTAGTAATACTGTTACAAACATCATCACCATTCGTTAAATGGAATGGAATAGTTCAACTTACGGATAAAGAAGTAAAAAGGCAGTTTATTTCTTCCCCAGTTGAAATTGTATGTGTTCATAGCTGCGTTAGTGTACACATTATGACGTTAATGATCAAGTTTTCCTGGGGGGTCACGTGCTACCCTTAAAAAGACTAGTATACTTCCCCGCAGAAAAGTTACGTTTTGTGGGTGAGTTATTAAGCAAGAAAGATAATTAGTAACAATAACATAGAATGTGAACCTCACGTTGGTTACGTCATAGATGCAAGTACATCATCACGGGAAGAAGGGGGAGGGGTGGGCTTTAAGTCGGAAATCATAAGACAAAAAGGAAAGGACCAAAATAGAAGGCATATATTTCGATTTAAACACATTGCTGATGGTACTTACATATTTAGATGGCATGTCTATGTCCCAGAGTTCTTTGGTAGACTCGACCATAGTTGAGACCAAACTGGATGCAAAGACAGGTTTTCTAGACAGACTTTCACATGTATTTCTATCGATCGAGTCCGTACGTCGAGCAAAATTCCACACTTCACAACTCCAGTTATCGGTATCAGCAACTATACAGGTAGCATCGTAGACTTGCTCATCCAAAACAGAATGCTATAAAATTAATATTAAGTTTAATGATAAGCAAGTAAAAAACAAAAGAGTTGTAAAAATAAGGGCAAAACAGCCATTAGAGAAACTTTTAAAGCACAAACAACACACACGAGGTTTTGATATCATGTTTTTTTTTAGATCATTCCTGACGCCAAACTGAAGAACAATTCAAGGTAGAATGTAAGGAATGCAAATGAAAACAGGTCGTGTATTAACTTAAGGCACTACAGACATTTCATTTTACCAACTAATTCTCTACGAGGCGAGTATCGCTTAGTGTGGGGAGGGGTCTGTTTCAGACATTGGCTATTTCGACCCGACACTTCAGGATAACACATGAATTACATACCTTGATTGAATTCTGCAAATCCGTAGCTAATTTCTCTTCGTCGAGTTTCTCGGTTCCGTGCAAAACGAAATCAGAAACGTAAGAGTCGCAATATCTACAAGAAAATAAAAATAAATATAAAAATAAATGAATGAAGAAAATCAGATATGAAATGTAAACGAAAGCGTAGACGTCATTGAACTAACGATGACCAATTAAAACACGTTGTCAACGCAACGCCGTCATTAATGTAATTAATAACCTCAAAAACCGAAACAAGTGATTGTAACGAACGTAGTTTGAATTCATCCATTCATTTTTATAAGGAAACTCAGATTGAATCTATACTACCATTCATCGATTCAAATAAACAGGTTTTGAATGAATTGACTGAGTAAGAAGTAGGGCCAGATTTAAACCGTGATTATCAATACATAAGTAATTTCATGGTGGTCACCATGTACGTTTGAAAAACGCTTAGTAAACAAATTTCGATGTATTAGTAAACTAAATGTCGTTTGAACATGTAAAAGAGTGGGTTCTTGGAAAAATGTCAAGTGTAATTTGCAAGGACTGGCAATTAAAACACTGAATTATTTAAGACTAGTTTTGTAAAAAATGCACAATATAGAAAGTATGAACTGAAGCTTTCAGTACTTACCCTCCAAACAGAGAATTTCCAAATGAGGCTTTTCTTGAAGTATCTTCTTTTTCGGATCTGAAATAAAAATAAAGATGTGTTAAGCCACAACAAGAAAGCTAGGGTTAGGGCTCAGAAGGGCTACTCTTCGAACCCCTCTCTTCCACACACACAAGTAATATGTTATGGAGTAAAAAATGTCCTGGATCAATAAGAACTTAATTTAATGCTACACAACTTAAATGTTTTGAATAGTAAGAATTGCCAGAAAATGTCAACTTAAACTATACTTACTTCGTATCGTTTACAGGTGTCGGGACAATTCTGGGTAGCGGTACTTCTCTTAAATTCATGCCATCAAGTTCCATATCCAAAACATTCCGTTGTGAATTAAAAACATGACTAGCATTGATTGTAGTAGTAGTACTATCATTAATATAAGTCTGTTGTTGTTTGGATGAAGAGAGAGGGTTCGAGTCTAAATTAACGTATATTTCTCTGATTGTTGTCGATGACGAACTTTTACAAACCGTGTTTATCAATTGGTCAGAATAACACGTGACTTCTGATATAGTCGACGTCTGATCATTATCGACACTGCAATAGTCCGAGTCCATATCACCACTACCGCTCTCTCCCCCGCCGACAATTGTATCACTACTGAATAAATTATCGTGAGAACTAAGAGAATTGTCGCGCGTCAAGTTCAAAGATTCACCGGAATCCAGCTCCTGGCAACTCGAACTGACACTACAAGCCATCTCAGTTCCACTATCGTGACTCGTCGTACTATGTCGTAAAATGCATTTCGTCGTGAGTTTAGGACTCGGTACACAATCCACGGGGTCCGAGGCTTTACGTTCTCGAGGTATAAATTCTTCGATACTTTCAATGTCTGTATGCGTATTACAAGGTGTATGGGGAACAGAAAGAGTTTGTTTTCCAGAAGCAGCAGACGAAGCCGACGAACCGCAATAACAATGTACTGGTTTCTTCGACGACGACGATGCCGTCAACTTTTTCCGACACAACATATCGCGTTTAGAACGTCTCTTGTCGGACTTGTCGGAGATAGGAGTGGAAACACGTTCGCATGCCGGAACGACGACAGTTTCTCCCGTGCCGTCTAATAAATTCTTATATAAACTACTACTAGTTGACGAAGTGGAAGACACGCCGGCGTCCGTAGTATGAACTATATTCCCGTCTGTGTCAATCATTTCGCGAAGTTTTTCAAGATGATTTAAGCAATATTTACAAACAGAATCGATCTCGAGACTTAAGTTATTCAAAATTTCTTTACACTTATCGCAGTACTCTTCATAAATCGTCTTCTCTAACGTTCTACATCCTTTACAGGATTTCAAGTTATGAGGTCCACTATTATTAGTACCACCGTTTCCGCTACCATTATTAATATTAGTACTACCCGAACTTTTAAGCGTATTACTATTCCGACGACCACCTAGTAAATTAACCAAATGCTCACGGTCCGTGCTTTTTATAAGATTCCGAAGGTTTTTACGCCCAAGGGAAGAATCTAATTTTTGTAAATAACCACAATAGCAACGCGAAAAGTCGATTGGCCTCGTTTCGACCATCACGTCATCTTCGTAATATTGCGAATGATGATTGGTCGATTCGTGCGTATTGGATAAAGACGAAGACATAGAATCGTTTAAGAGTAAATTGTCTTTATACGTACTACAAGTGATCGTGTCATCGGTATCGATCGAGTCAGTTTTCGTAAAAACGTCGTCTTCCTCAGTACCGAGTGATCCGGTCGTTGCTTTAACGAATTCGTTTGAATCGACACACGAGACTTGATCGATCCACGAACGAACACTATTCGGTGTACCATTCTCGTCAGCGGCACCGAACATAGTTTCGTTCCACGAGGAACCACTGAACCGGTACGCCTGTTCGTGTTCACAAGGTTCGACTGTTTGTAATTTATTTTCGCTAATATTACTGCATCGTAAGAAATATGTGAGAAGATATAAAAGTTCAACGACAAGACCCGCATTCTCACCGACAATTATCGTACGTGCTAATTTACGAGGAGAATTTACCGAACCATACATATCGCTAAAAGAAAGATAGATAAGGTATTAGAAAACGAGGTTTCAGTTAACTTAAATAATTTCTCGTGGACACCATATTGTCATTTTCATAGACTAATTCTAGGTTATACAGTTCTATAGTTTGTTAAAAAAGAATTGTTTGAGCACAATGGACAAGCCCTCGATCGATTTTAGTACTTACCATAGTTGTGCCCATAGTGGATTGTAGGGATGAGATTTCGCTAACATGTCGAGCGAACTACTCGAATGTTTGTCGAGGTACGATCGTTTCGCATTGTTCGCACTTGGCATAACTGTTGTCACCCAGGAGGGATGATACGTAAGAACAGCTGTTAGCAGTATGGAAAGAAAACTAAAAAGAAGAGGAGAAAGAAGGATTTTTTAGACTGAAGATAAGAAATTATACCCCAATTTTTCTAAATGAGCTAGGTTCTATTTTTAGAACAATATAAGGTCTATAACGAAGGGGTTTTACTGTGGTTGGGAAATAAGAGACAAGATGTAGTACTCACTAATTATTTTGTTTTATTTCACATTTCTTCACGAGGTTGATGAAAGAAGACATGAACTTATCAACCGTGGCGTTGTGTTTTTGTTCTTTAAGAACCATGAGATTCAACCAAACTGGTTCCTAAGAAGAAAAAGAAGGAGGAAATCATATAACAAGTCGGAAAAGATAAAATTACTAAACTAAGTTTACTTTTACCTACCACCCCCCCCCCCCACCCCACCCCTTTAATCAATTACAATCCCCCACTCCTCGAAAAATGAATTTTAGAGCCAGGAAATGAAGTCAGAGTAAACACACAAAAGTTGGATGGGTCAGCTAACAGAAGAACTCAATCTTCACCTCTCTCTCATATATCATTATTGCAAAATCCAAATAGAAAGGTTCGACATCTCGATGAAAGGATTGTAGACATAGGGAATCACGAGGCACCAGGAACACTTCCAAATAACAGATAGTTGTTGTGTATTGCGCTTGTACGTTTAATCAATGTGTTAACAACATTTTAATGTAAATCTCAACGCCAAATAAAAAAATTATTGCATAGAAGGCCTTTCATCGCACTTATGTATGAATTGCAAGTAAAAATCAACATTGAAACGCTATACATGTAAGTGTGTGTGGATTTGTGCCAAGAAGAAATGTAGATAAAGATATCATGAAAAGATTCATGTATCATTTGCACGTCATCGACGCTTGCCAAGTAAAATACGCAACGGGATACGACAGAAGATGAAGTTTCAGTTTGATTGTGGAACAAAAACAAATACATCAATCAGGAGCAATTATCGATATTCTTCAACTGTTCATTCTGCTTCGGAAGGGAAATGCATCAAGGAAACGTGGGCATAATCTCATATGATTAAATAATATACTAAACTTAGTGAAAATCAGCATAAATGAGGGAACAAAACTCATTTAGATTCAATCACGATGAAGGAGAAAAGGGGCTTATAAGTCGCAGTATAAAAAATTATCGAATGGAAAAATGGTGTTTCGGCTTATCAGCGTAGTAACCAATAAGGTTAAGCTTAAGTTTGGGCGGGTGGATATTGCTATAAAGATATGGTCGACCCGTCATATTGCACCATAAGGCCTGGTCACACGTAAAATTCAACACTTACCACAATTCTCGGAGAATAACACAGAGTCAGTATTTGATGCTTAAAGATTTCAACCGCCTAAAACAAAAAAATTCAAGAAATTATCAAGTGAAAGATAAAAAATACCAGACCGTCATTCATAATTTAAAAAATAAAATGTAAAGAAAGGGTTTCACAAAAAGAATTAAATGTAAATTAAAAATAGCAAAAACTGTCATGATAAATATTTTTGCGGTCAGTTAGGAGATTTTGATTTGAGTTTGATTTTTGTTTGTATTATCGCTATGAAGACAAACATGCGCGCATGCGCAAAATTCGATGGCGTATTCATTATCCATTTATTTTGACGATCTCCAAGTGAAGGAATTACAGCAATGATATTTTTGAAGGACTTCAAATATAAATAATCCAGTTAACGAATTTCAGTCGTCTGGGTCAGGCAAAAATAACAAGGGCGAGACAGATAAAAAATAAATGAAAATTATAGTTAAGTAATGCATACATACCTTTAAGACGACATCTACGAAATTTTTGCGTAAATAAAAGGATTTTTCGATCTTTACTCGGAAGGCTTGGAGATGAGCCTCGAAGATCGTGTAGTGGGTGAAGAAGAAATCTTGGAACAACCTGAAAAATGAAATAAGGGAAAGATTAAGATCCAATGGTATAATATTGAATATTGATGATAACTAATAACAGCCTAACTTCAAGTTGAAAATAAGAATGATTCCTATATCCAATACATCGACCGACAGTGTTAAGATTTCAATCGTAGAATTGCTCAAAACTAGTAATTAATACTTACTGAACTAAATTCTACTAATCTTGTCAGTTAAGGTTTAAGTAACCCCTGCGTATTTACAGGGACGTGTTATATAAAACACATTGAGGTTGGGCTTCTATGGAATATAACGTTAATCGAACTGACTTCTGGGGAATTATCAACACATTGCATGATATGATATAAAACCCAAGTCATGTACGAAACAATTCCGTATGGTATGTCTTAACCGCTTTGAAAAAAAACTCTTGTCCAAATTCCATGCGGATTTCGGACAGTGGAGTGAGATTTCGGACACTTATTAATGAGCGTTTAGTAGAGCGGACACCAACCTGTTACTTTCTTCGTCATCTTCCCATAGTTTGAAGATGACTCCCAATCCGATTTTGGGTTGCAGTTTGTAAGCTGTACGGTTCTAAAGAGAAAGGAAAGACAATTTTAATCAACAGTCATCCCAAAATAAAAAACATGAGAAGAAAGACAAAAACGTGCGCAAAAAGGTAAAAAAAAATGACGTTTCATAAACATGTTTATGAATTGTCGTTTCATTGACCCCACTTCCTCAATACACCCACAAAATACAAGGAAATAGAGAATATATGCCTTAAATATGAGAATCCAAAAAGACAATATCAGAGACTTCCCAAATCAGACTCGAGGATGTTTTTTCAAAAATCTTTCAACAGAAAAATAGCAGAGGGAGGTTGAAACAGAAATGACGAAACAGAAGGACGAACACAACAGTCTTGACAAATGAAAAATAAATTTTCAAAAGAGAACAAGGGACAAAAGACGAGCTAGCAAAACAACTAAAGAGTTGAGAAAACGCCCTTAAGATTTGTTTGCATGTTATCATTCTACTAAAAACGTTGTTTTTTGAAGAACAGCATGTCTTTGTAACCCGATTCCCTATCAAGACCTCGCACTAAATTTGTCATGTCAACATATCTCCCAGCCACTTTTTGGGTCAAAAGTATAGAAAATATAGGAGGATTTTAGCAAAAATACAGGAGAATATAGGAGAAAAATGATGAATATATAGGAGAATTATAGGAGAAATGACAAATTCATGCATCTCAATTTTTATCCAATATTCAATATTATAATTCCCGGTGTATATTTTTCATTAAGGTTAATGCTCTCAGATGGCCAACAACATATTTTAAGAAAATTAAAGGCTGCTTATAATGGCTTCAAATAAGCAACCTGAATAAGCTTGAGTTATTCATTTTCCAAATATGCGAATCGCATGGAAAAATTTTATGAGATATATAGGAGGATTATAGGAGACTTTGCTAAAAAATATAGAATAGGAGAAATTTCATAATTCACTAAACTATAGGAGATTATAGAAAATATAGTAGGTCTGGAAGGTATGTGTTAAGGAAAAAACGAAATTGCTCTAACTTAACTATAACATGGAAGTACAAGATGTTCGCGTGCACTGAATTTAATATCCCACCCTGTTCCGAACACATTTTGCTGACCGCGATTTGTTGGCAACCAAGAAAAAACTACACACACAACTCCTCTTAATTCATTATTCATGCTATTAAATCACTTTCAAAATGTACCTGAATGTACATGCATGTTTATTTTCGTAGTCAACATAAAACCCACTCAGTTCTTTTATAAAACGATGCAGGGTTCATACACAAACATTTGGCAGTGTTCATTTTACTAATAAAACATGGCGACTGCACTGTTTGAGGCTACCATGTTTGAATAAAACCACAATGACGTCGGCACTTGGCGCTTACAATGCAATTCTTCGTAAGAGTAATTAAACCGAAAACTCAGTCCCCCTGGGAGTAATTAATTTTCAATTGACGTCATCCAACACAGATGAATAAATAACATAGATATTATTGAAATAATGATCGTTAATAATAAATAAAGTGTTTCCTTCAACTTTAGCAAGAGTAGTGTTTTAGCGTCAAAATAAATCTATATCAGTAGAAACTCAAAAAATGATTGTACAATTATCAGGGTTTTTATAGCGCCATGTCCATCAAATAAAAGAAAAACAGATTCCATTATCTGACGGATTAAACTAGTCAGACTTTTTACCAAGGGTAACAGTTTCTTTGTGACGCGACGTTTTAAAAATATGTTCGTTAGGTTAAGTCTTCCTAGGAAACTTGCATCAATAGCAGTATGTACTTCTGTTTAATGAATCAATTCACCAGAAAAGGCCATGTAATTAAAACTTAACTACACAAATTTCATTTACCAAATATGGAATGTGCAACTGCACATGCATAAATACCGTCCAAGTCAAAAATCACATTTGCAAAGTGGAAACACAATTCTTACTAAAACAACTCCTTATTAGTCTAAAACAATATTCTCGTATATGGTATGGTATGTACCGTGCAGCTGTTTGTCTGAGTAACTAGAATGGATTCGCTGCAGCTGTCAAGACAACTAATTTGTCCGTTCACTGACATAGATTTATTTATTTAATTCCAAAGAACGTTGACTTCTTTTTAGAGTTAGCTGTTTTGATTGTTTGTTTAGTTTCGGTTAAGAAAGGCATTTTAATTGTTGCAAAGCCAATATCAAGACTCTTTCTTAAATACAGTTGTAGACATGAACAAATACCGAGTGTCAAAGGACATTAAAAGCTTCAATGCAACATATTTCGGCATATTAAAAATGGAGGAAAAATATATCCTCATGAAAATGCCTTAGGAAGACAGACTAGGAATCATAACTAAGTTTAACATGTCTGGATTGGTTCGAAATGACCTCGTCTTTTTCTCCAAGCCAGGTCACAAATCGATGAGTTAAAATGAACCAATAATCATCTCTAGTTTGAGTCATAATTTTCAGACACGCCATATAAGGAAAAAGGAGAGGGGTAACTCACTTTTCTTAGAGGCGTGTGCGAGATTCAATACAAACCAAATGCTTTCTGCAAGATTACTGGACTTTAATAGACAATTAATCACCCATTGCAAATTACTCCATTAAGAGTTCCACCTCCATAATTAATCACTTTTAGGACGAACCGTAAAAAGAAAATGACTTCATTGAGACGACTATATAAATATTTTCATCTTAATAAAATAATGTTTTGAGGAAACTAACAAAATGACAAATGAGATTCCCTTACCTCTTCTGATTGGTCAGATTTCGATCGAAGGATCTCTGTGGAGTCCATGCTCGTCATTACACTACGCATGTATCGGCTTTGTAAGCTTCCCGACGGTGAACCACCTCCGTTCGCAGAAGAACGGCCGCTGAACGATTGATTAAAGCAACTATCCGTAGATTGGAGACTCCAACTAGACATGGCGGAATTTTTTCGTAAGTTACTTCTTATCACTGGATTGGAAAGAGACCCTATAAAAATGGAGAAATAAGTCAATATTAAAAATATATTTAAAAGAACTAACAACGAAGACAGAAGGGTAGTACAGACCGAAATCAAGATGTAAAACAACAAGGGTTAGATGTATGATGTTACTTACTCATATGGTGTTTTCCATTGCGTCTTTTCGGCAGTTGCCCACCGGTTGGTATATTAAGTGATGTCACAGATGAAGTCGCCGTAAGCGATGGAGCTATCATTTCATTGTCGCTAAAGGGAATAAAGGATATTAGTTCAAACAATGAAAAGGATTGTATCAAGAGCAGTAGATAAAAATGTGGAAAGTGAGATTTAGAGCAAAAATAATTTTTGAGGAAAAAAATCCGTAACTTTATCGGTTAACTTTATCGGTTTTAAGGTGTCTAAAAACTCTAGATGCTCTAAACTCTAAACTCTTGAATTAACAATTATATTGACAAACTTACCAGAAATTGACCCCAGCACTCCTTGACCTCAGTGCAAACACCTTTGTCATTAATAGTTGTGGCGGCGTTCTAAAGATAAAACAAATTAAGTTTAAGTAAGCCTTTCGATGAAAAAAGAAGATGGATTGAAAAAGAGAAGAGGAAAGTATACGTTCATCTTGATTATAATGAGATCAAGAATCGATCTCAAAGGGAAAAATTCATGATATTAGACGATATGATAAAAATAAATTCTTCTTTAAAGGTTGTACGGATATAGAGTTAATATAACGGCAGCTGTTTTTTTCGTATTCCACTCTTCTCTTATTTAAAGATTACGAAATAAAATCGAAATATATATCATAATAAATGTTAGAAAATGTTAGAAAAACTGTCTAAAAAGTCTAGAAGGTTAAAAGGTAGCTTAAACGAATGAAACACATAAAAAGTATACCAAGAAAAAAACTTAACACTCACCTCATTAGATGCACCTTTTGTATTGAACCTTTATACACCATCGATACTGATCCGAATATCATTTCACCCAAGACTTTCTTATCTGAGCTGGGCTTAATACGTTTATATTTAGGCGGTGACCCGCTAATGCTTGAATCTATCGAGCGACAGATTCCATCTGTGAGACCGGCTTCATTTAGAACGATCGCATCGCTGTCGAAAAGTAAGGTTTTGTCGGCTTTCTTCTCGCATTCACGAAAAACGACGACGCGGATTTTATCGGCAACTAATTGTGGTAAGCTAAAAACGAAAGCGGAACATATAATTTACTTTGAAAAAAATACAGGTCACAGGGAAAAACTTTCTTTCAATATTTTACTGAAAGTCAGCCAAATATTCCACCTTTAGGTGGATTAACATCTGCGAAAATTAGCCCATGCGAAAATTCAGGAAAAGCTCTACTCGCGAAAATAAATCCACGCGAAATTAAAAATATTTTTTTAAGTGTCTCAAGTACTGTTTAAATGCAACGAATTCGACATTTAAAAATAAATGTACATCTTCTATGATTCTTAATTCGCGAAAATTAATCCACGCGTAATTTTCTCATAACTAATATTGGCGAAAATTAATCCACTTAAGGACAAGGACTCGCAAGGACTCTTTAGTAAAGGCGTGGAATAACAGAATCATGTTAGAAGGCATTGGAATTTATTCATTATTTGGCCATGACGACAGAACATCACAAACAAGCCCCCGCGCTGCAGGCCAATATAATAAGTAAAAACCATGCGAAATAAACTGCAGTCATCAACAATAACAAAAAACATTGGTGCATCGCATACAACATACCACCCGCCCCCACTACAATCACACAAAATCCTACAAGTTTGTACAGCTGTGTTTAAGCTACACACCCACACGCGACTCAAATCAACAAATGAAGTCGGGATGATAATTAAATGACATTAATCAAGGCAGATCAAGGCACGACAACGAAAAGTTAAGTAAAAATAAAAAATACAAAACTGCACATTTGTCAAATTACAACAAGAAAATACTTCGATAAAAACAACAAGGTCGTGGCCTAAATGACATGTGACGTCCAATTTGAACCCTCACTTCGAACATACGTGACTAACTTAAAATTCCTGCAGATCCTATCAAAGGACCGCGAAATCAATTACATAAAGAATCGCGTTGACAATCAAGTAAAAGCAAGAGATAACTAAAATAAAAACAAATCGAGAGTGAAGGCAATTTCTAAGAGAGGAAACATTATCTCTGAAAACCCAACATGAAAGTTCCAAATCGCGCCGCGAATCGATGATTCTTTCGCACATGTTTTACGCGGGAACTTCTTTGAGATGAGTTTCTTGTGTCCCTGGACATTTATCGGCACTTACTGCGTTAGCACGTAACATCAAGCATGTCGTGTGAACAGGGGTGGGAACAGAGCATTGGAATCGTTCGCACAACTGTGCCTTGTGATATGCCCAGTATACCTCACGACTGTCTGGTATTATCATGGGAGTTTTAATACTTTATCCTTAGAAGGATCGGCTGCTTTCATATTTGTATTTCGGTCACTATAATTATTTCACTCGCAGTTAACAAGCGTGAGACAAAAGAATAATCGAGATTAGAGCTCATAGCCGTATCAAGGCATCTATACTAGGGAGAAATAGACCGAAACTTTTCACGAGAATTTTCATGTTCTGATTTTATTTTTTCATTTATTCTATTTCCAGAAAAACGACTCAATTGCCCATGATGGAAGAAATCTCGATCGAAATATTTTTATGACTCATAGCAAGATCGCTTATAACCCCATAGTGATGCATCTTCATCAAATAAATAAGAATAAAAATAAAATAAGACAAAATGAAGTGAAAGAAAAGAAAGCGTTTTTTATTATATTTCGCATGATACAATACGAGCTAAATAATATTAATTTGTTTTATTCTTTTTTGTGAAGAACGTATAGATAAAAAGAGAAAATGAAGAGAACGTGAAGAAATACACACACTCAACAAAACATGAGTCATCAAGAGAGAGAAGACATCTGCCCGAAAATAATGAAGAATTATCTCGTCGAGTAGAGAAATGTATAGTCATCGCTTGAAACAACCATCAGAAATATATTTTTCTTGTGAGTAAAAAATGTATATATTTTTTCTTTTTTAACTGGCAAACATGGCTAGACTACACCTGTAAAGTGTTTCAGAAGTAATTTACTTTTGACTAAGATCCATGTTGAAAGATATGACTCATTCAAGTAGAGAGATTCCTGTACACCCTGGGCGAACAATTACGAAAATATCTAAATACACACGTGACTCACTAGATTGGAATTTCTTTCTTGTGATAAAGGAAATCGAAAACTAAGAGAATTTTTTCACTTGCAAAAAATGTTCGCGGAAAAAATGTCATGCATTTTTACTGAAGTATCTACAAAATTAAACATTTTTTCTAGAACGAGACAACGTAACAATTTCATTCAGAATAATCAGACTGATAAAATATTAACAGATTTTAGATAGATCGTTAAGAACAACGGGGTGTATAAAACATGAAGATGAAGGAAAGATGGAAAGGTGCACTTATTCATAATTCACAGAAAGTGAAGTGCACTGAATGCGCGAATAAACAAACCATACTTAAGTTCATTTCGGGCGGGATGACCGCACGATAGGCGCACGAATCCTTTTCCGACACTGCACATAGAGCACTAGAAAAGAACAATACATGTGAAGAAGTGGGAAGAAGAAGACATAACCGCAAACTACAAACTCATTGATAAAGAGTTGGGAAAATATAAACACGAACGAATAAAAATCGTGCTCAAAAAACATATCAATTATTACAAAACATCGATAAACATGTAAACATCTTGAAAGTGAAGCTTTGCAGCCACAATGAGAGACTTCTCGTGCAAGAGAAAAAAGGTTTGCAGATCTTGCAAGGTCTTTTTTTTAGAATCTCGGCTTATTCGTAAGCGAAAATTTACTAGATGACCATGCGGTATCCGCAAGGTTTTTTTGGCGGGCTTTCTTGAGGGTAGAATCTACCCTAGACGATCTTCATCTCACACACGCACACTCTCTCAAACACGAGGCCTGTGAAAACAATTAGCTCTCATTAACTATCCCTCCCCTCCCCTCCTGTGAAAACAGAAAAACATCCCCACAGAATAACAACACTATATTGAATATCAAAAACTACAGATGTGAAAACCCCTTTGGCCGAAAAAATATCACTACAATATCGCAACCAATATCATCAGTGAAGTCATTAAAAAGTCGTTCGCAAATTATTGCAATTAGGACCACCACATCTAACCCCTCTCTCGAATACCGTTTAAAAAACTTTTGTGATCAAAAGAATTAACACTGGTCCATCTTTTCAAAACACGTGAAATCCGAGATGTTGTTTGGGTGACTTTCTTGAAAGATGAGAAGTAGAGATTATTTTCATTAGAATAAGAAAAAGGAATGCTCGTCTTATAGTGACAAAAACTTTTAAATATTAACAGTACACAGAGAATCATGTGACAAGCTTGTGGCGAGAAAAAGATGCCTAAACAACAAACAGACTAGCGCATCGCTTCAAACACTCAGCTTAAACTGACGCCATTTCAGAACACACTAAGAAAGTAAAAACTTTTTTAAAATGTCTTTACTAACCCCCTAGTGTTACTACTATCACAGCCACAACCCATTCCAGCCCATTCACAAAAAACCGAAACATCAATAACGACAACAGTACAACAAAACGTGATCCGTCCTAATGAACACAGCTAGCAAAGGAGTTGAAATGATTAAAGAGGATAACAAAAGTTCTCATTTGAAAATCACGAGTATTAAAAAAAAACCTATAGAGGTTAATAAATTATATTTCTTGAAACAAACCAAACCTCGCATCAAAATTTTATCTACTCTTCTTTACTCGAGTTTAAATCATGTGATCGGAAAGCTATACTTTATAGTGATGAATGAATATCTTATAGAGGAAGGCTAACTTAAGGTTTCTCAATAAATACACATAAAAAATGCTTGCTCTAAAAATTAACACAACAATATCATTATTAGCATCATATTTTGCATAGTAATAAAACAATGTTTTCAAAAAAAACCTTTTTGCACAACACAGGTTGTGCTCGTACATGTTACATTTAACAAGTCAACTTACAAAGATTAGTTGTAATAAAAACATTAACACTCATAAGGCTCAGTTACAATAAGAGGCGTCGAGTTTATATATGTTTACTTTCATTATTCTCATCCAGCATTTATATTTAGGGTAAAATGCCGACGTATAACTATAACTTGTGCAACGAAATGTATATTCCAACGAATATATTCCATGCATCCAAAAGAAACAAACATTTCTTTTATATACGAGAGGCAAAGATTGCATAATTTGATTTGTCAATCGCCACCGCCTCCACTCTCATGTGACTAAAGCACATGGCATCTATCAGTCACATCAAATTTCCAGGAAGAATACAGAAAAGGGATTCATACTAACAAATCTACAATAAATTGCACATCACATAGAATAAACACAAACAGAGCACTGACCACAAATGAACATAAGGGTTCCAACCACACCCAGTATTGATGAACTTTATATTCAGAAGTTAGCCTACTTAAAGCTTAATGAAAAAGCACACTCAATTGATTATCAGATAGATTCATTACGGCTTATGGCAAGTCGCTGAAGAGAATATAAACTTTATCATCAAGTAATTTCCATGAATTTATTCATTAGATAACTATATTTAGAGGAATGTAACTATAAAAATAATCAACTCCGCTGATATTACGAAGTTGTATCATTCTTAATATGAATTAGCATGAAATGCTACAGATGACTACAGTGGCTAGAAGAGGTGATCAATCTTGATATTGACTAATAATTTAAACAATGTCATATTAACCAGTATTAACCAAAAAAAATAGTTTAAAGAAATAAACATTTACAAATTTACTAAGAGACATTAAATAGGAAAATGAACATTATCATATCCTATCCTACATGCGTCAACAAGACAGGGACTTTTATGCGCTGAAACTTTAAAATCGACTTGAGCTTTAGGTAGCTACATCGCAGACCATCATGTCACACCTTACAACACATAAACACAAATGGAATGAGTAAGCACATATAAAAGAATCAAATTAGTTAACATATCTCAAATACCACAATGTATCAACAGAGTCATTGGGATAACACATGACTAGTAGTTCTAACATAGGTTATGAGAAAAAAGATTACAGATGTATAATCAGATTATCGATTATTTTACGACAATTAAAATAATTTGAAGTGAATAATAAAAAAATACATGTCTACAGTAATAAACATTCTAGAATTGTTTTTATCATTATCAGATTACAATAAATAATATTATAAAATTATGTCCCTATTTTCTTACTCCAAAGAAATTTAAACTATGTTACTATACTGATTAAGTAAATGACTAAGATGTTCATCACTTACCGGTTGATATTAAGACACAAAAATGTTCTTTTATTTCATCTAAGCATTCCATGTATTTTATATACATTCCCTACAGATAAACCATGCCATCATTGTCATTTATAGCTATTTATGAAATGCCTCAAGAATATTGGACAGTTGTTAGCATAAATCCATATAAGGTGATACCAAATAACATGGGACTATATCAGATAATATTTATATCCCATGTTTATAAAATTTTATTTCCAGTAAGTTTAGATGGAATGAAGGAATCATATTTTAATATTAGGTTCATCATATGAGAATGTTTAAATAAAGTTAGTCAGTCATTAACATAACTATTGTCTATCATAAAAAGTATACCAGTAGTATACCAGCAGATAGTATTCATTTGTACAATTATTGGAATGAGTTGTAACTTAATAGCAAAGAAAATAAAGAAATAGATAAGAAATATAAATCTAGAGCAATTTATGAGTTAAAAAAGACAAGATAATTAAATTCTTACCATTGGTCTGCTTGATATTCCTCTAGGGTGTTCTTCCTGAAGAAAAATTGAATTGGTCTGTGTCAAGTTGTGATTAGTAAATTAGGATTAGGTATATTAGTAGGAATAGTTCAAGACAATTCTTGCAGTATTACCAAAATATGCCATATTTTTCAAATTAACAATTTAAGCAAACCCTAAACCAACGGTTACAACAACTGTTCAGTTAAGACACAAATGTGAAAATTGATAATTTTGCAAAGAAAATTTTACTTAGTTCATGCTGTCACGAGCTGATAAGGCAAGGGGCTTTTTGGATGTTTAGAAGTAACTAATCATAATTCAATCAATATTTATGAAGTTACAGTTCATGATATCTTGAAATATCTTGAAATATCTTGAAATAATTTTATTGGGAGAAAGGTACTGTTCATATTTGTGTCTAAGGTTACTAATAGTTTTCATGTTCAAATATTCTATCAATTCTTTTATTTTTAACTGGGAACATTTGGGAAGTTATATTATAACATTTTTAAATATGAATAATAAAGAATAATTTCAAGTATTTTTAGTTATACTAGAGATTATTGTATCCTGTATTAGTGACCTCGAGGGGCAAATCACTCATCAGAAATCTCGTACACTATCCCAGGAAATTCTATTGTTTCCCTCATAGTTTTAAAGAAACCCTATTGTTTTCCAAGAAATCTCGTACACCTTTTCAAGGAGTGATTTACCCCTCGAGTGACCTTATGCAGGTTCAAAAATATTTTACGATTACGCCGCGTTTATCAAATATGGACTGACATTAGCCTTTACCGTAATCGTAAAATTTCAAAACAGGATTATGCAACATCAAAATAAGATTTTTCATAAACAATCAAAATTTAACTAAATTTGCAAACACAAAAATCATTCGATATGTTGTTGATTTCTGCTGAAAATTTGATGTCAATTTCATATATTTTTTAAAATGATGCATTTTGATTGGTTCATTCAATATTACGGTAGAGTCTCATATCACCATAATCTAGAAATTCTCAAGAAAGTTAACTATATTAGGGTTTCCTTTGACAGAAAACGCGGCGTAATTGTAAAATATTTTGAACTTGCATAAGGTCACTTTATGTAATATTTTCAGATTTATGCTGCCACATACTACAATACCAATGATACTATCATCCCATGAATTTGTAGGAATACTAATACATCATACACTAGCGCGATAATAACCACTAACCAATAAGCCATCTTATAAGTTAACTGTTCTCTGATAAATGAAACGTATGGACATAAACCATAACCATCAAAACAAAATCAACATAAAATATGTACATTAATCATCCACTATGTTAACGTCAAAGTTTCGAATAAAAATGTATATCATAATTAAGTATCGTTTTGCCATCATCGAGTAGCCCCCCCAGTAGCGTTCACATCAACAGAACCATCCGTAACGTATAGTATACCATGCATGATACTTTTAATTACATTGATAATTCGTATAAAAGCTCCCAATGATACTGGATCGCGGTCAAAAATATCAGGCAGTCAGATAAGTTAATAAAGTTAACATCACTTACTATAACTTATAAATATAAAGTTAGTTATATCAAATCGAAACTCTTCGCTTGCTTCGTAGTCTCGTTCCTCCATAATAAATTGTGTCGATAGAAACGAAACATCCAACCGGTAAATACAAATTTCACTTCTAGTGTGTTGATGAGGAAAATGGACAATAAATTAGACATTTTGTTTTGCCATGGGTTAAAAACGGCGCTTAAAATTTCTTTGTGGGTTGGGTCGAATCATATATAGGGGAAAAGAACATTTAAATCGTATACTATTACTTACCAGTTCTGTGAAGATTCCTGTTTATCTTTCTTCGAGTAAAGATTAAATAATCTTGAAAACATCATTTGTCGATTTAAGGGAGCAAACGGTATTTTATAAATTAAACAACATCATTACATCCCAGTAAGTAGTACCGGCTGTTTACTTCGATGATGAAGAGCGCTCAATTTTTTTTACTACGCCGATGATACACATCTGTTTGACAGCACACTAAAATAATAAGAAAACTTCCTGTTCCAATTTTGTAAATAAAAATCGATGACTTTCAACATTATCATTTTATAGTCTTGAATTTTTTCAATAAGTTGTAAATATCTTCGAATAATTATTACATGCTTACCATTTAATGCAAATGGGAAAAATAATAAAATTATAACGTAGCACACTACTCGCAACAACTAATCAACTTCTACTGTTTAACGAGCCAACTTAGTAAACAAGACGTTTCGTTCATGACCAGACAGATAGTCACATGACAACATAGTGTAGGTCACAATAAATTGAAATCAGCGAATTCTATTGGCTTAGACATTTACAATCGCGCGATTTGATTGGTGCGATGTTCTGTTTACATCTATAGTCAAAAAAGTGAGCGGGAAATAAATCAACACAGCAGATAGGTCTGTTTACATTTTAAACTCGGTTCGCTGAAATAAAAAAAAAATCGTCAGAAGAGATAAAAATGCTTTGAACGAAGTGCACGTGTTATCTTGTTCAGCACAAGTACAGAATAAGAGATTTTTCGTTTTTTTTTATGAAAGATGCCGCAGAAATAAATCATTCCTTGAAGCACTTCATTATAAATGAGGAAAGAAAAAAATGTCTGTTCAGTATGATAAAATGACATCAAAGAGTATGTTCAAATCAGATCGTGGTGTGCGTCACCCGCATGTTAATAGCGAAATTGATGATCGGGCGATAAATAAATCTACTCACATGATTAAGTTAAACTTAAAAGAACTGAAAAGTGTCGAGTCAAGGTTGTCGCGGCGATAAGTTTTTAACTCGTGATTTTATCAAAATGATGATATAATGGAAATGGTAATGGTGTGTGATAAAAGAGAGGGGAGATTGGGTTTGGCGCGTTGATCGTATTTTGGCTTTCTTTTAGAGCTAGAGGCATCGAGTGTAGTTCATCATAGACAGAACTACTTTTTGATCTGTTTATTTCTCATTAGAAAATAGTAACTTTTAAAAAAGTCAATATTCAATTCAAGGTGGCCGATCCAATTTAGATGCTTGTAATCGAAGACGCAAGAACATGTCAATGAAAATAAAACCAATTTTGTGACATTTTGATTTTAAATTGGTACCCAATTAGCTAAGTCATTCAAGCTAATTTTGTTCTAAGAAAAAGCTTGACAAATTTTAGGTTCAAAACAAGAAATGTAAACGTCCAATATGAGCCTCACTCGGGAAAACACGTAAATGTAACTTTAAAGTTTCAAAGTTCATATAAAAGTATAAAAGTTGTTTCAGTTAATGCCTTAAAAGGTAACATGCGAAAATATCTGCGCAAAGTCTTGTTTTATAAGATAATATTTTCACACTTTTATAAATTCTATGATTAAGAACTGGTATGTATAAATTTTGACAACTTTTTTTTTCTCATTAATTTGTAAAGGTGATAGACTTGAGTAACACCAAAATTATCCAATAATAAATTTATACATCTATAATTCAAAATATGCTTTTTTCTTAGAAAATCAATTATGGACCACATGAACTTTAATTTCACTAGAATCTCATCATTATCCATTGATTTCTATCAACTGTATTAACTGTAACATTTCTTGAGGATTATATGAAGGTATCCCAAGCCCTTTATGAGTTTTGAGTCACCTAATGGGTTTTACTATGACGTCACATGTGTAAAGTCACATGCTCCATATGAGAACTAAGTGTATACTTAAAAAAACGTTGCTGTCCTATTGATATTTTTTGATTCTAAATGAGTTGGCATTTATATATGGGTATTGATGCACTGTTCAAATATTGTTTCAACCTTTTCTATCGAAAGAATCATGAAATTGAATATATCAATACATTTATTCTTTATTATAAATAACGAAAAAGATTTTCAAACATATATTATTCACTTATCTTAAATCGAATTTAACCAAAATATATTATATTCAATATTAAATTCATCTCTAGTTGATCTGTACAACCAGTATACTTAAACCTTTCTTGCAAGGGTAGACGTGCAACATGATTGAATGAGGTTTCCAAATTTAAGTTACATTGTATGTATGGCTCAAGATGGTGCGGGTTTAGTTTGTTTTCGATACAATGCACGTACTTTGATTTGTTTCGAAAGACTTGTATTTTACAGGCATTTCTCTAGTAAAAGAACAGTCATGTCAATAAGGGCAAAGTACAGGGAAATTGGGCAAACAAACACTTTATGTGCAGAACCAAGAGACGGAAGTCATTCTCTATAGCTACTAATAGCGTATTTTAGAAATCCTTTTACTTTAATTCTTCCTCGGATTCGTACATTTTTCTAGTAAATGTGATATGATTTATGATGTTATGCTTAATGAATTCAATAAATCCAATGAATCATCCTTGACTGGAGATATTAACGATAAGAAATATTATACACGTCACATGTTCCCAGGCAAGGCAATTATTGACCTAGGTTTTACAAACAAATTGTAATGTGTTTCTCATAAACAATTGATCATTATTATATCCTCAGTTCTCAGAAACGTTGTATATTAGACCGCAATTACTTGAGCTGAATATATTGATGAGACGTGGGCAAATCAGCTAAATGGAAACTGTTCCTGTTTTTGTCACATGCATACAGACGCTCATATTTATTGTAACCACTATTCCGTTACCAATTGAATGCAAATGCAATGGAAATTCTCGGTAGTCAAAAACTAGACACAACACTTCAAATTATCAGAATATTTTAGGCCTGAGAAAAAACATCTGATTCGATGAGGTCCAGAAAGAGTTTGCATGGTTTACTTTAGCAGTCCAATTAATCAGCTTTATCAAATTGGAAATCTAGTAATAGTATATGTTACGCAAATTAAAAGTTGCACTAGTTCCTTAGCAACGAAACAATCAGAGGCAAGAACACTTCCTGGAAATATTTGTATGATAATAAAACTCAACTAGCTTAAGATTCTTGGGATAATCCCCTCTTAAAATATTAGTTCAAAGGGATGATTCATGATGGCTACTCTTTTGATGAATCACAGTTAATCAATGAAAAAATTCCATATTCACGAAACTACAAATACTGATGTTCTCGGGTTATAGCTCGTTCTAATTGACGTGAATTTTTTTCCTCCCCTATTCACGTAATAAATAAGCGAAGTAAATGTAACAATTTATCAGGCGATGATCCATCTGATTAAATGTGAATCGTGATCGAGCGGTAGAACGCGTGTGCTCTTTGAACAGGAATTAAGAACAACGAGTCATTCCAAGTGAACAATAAGGGGAGTATTGACACTTCGAAGGAGAACGACACATTTATAGTATTATGTGGGTGATAAACACAAACGAAGCTTAAGGGTGTCTATTTAAGTTTTAACTTCCATCGAACCAAAAGAATAACAACTCATTCTCCTCTCACAGACATACACACACACCTTAAGAGAGACCGAGGTCACATGGATAGTGAGCATTTTGGAATGTCTCGTGAGAGAAGATTATAATATACAGACCAGAGAGATAAACCCGCCCGCACACTATTTTTTTATTGGAGTTCTTGTGACTTATTGGAATTCTAGATATCTGAAGTTCTCGTTTGCACCGATTTTATATATTAGGATAAAACGGGAAATTACCGCGGTAGATAAGATCATGAGTGAGAAATTCAAAACCCGGAAGACTTCTATGCATCTTTCCGCGGTAAAATGGAAGACGGTATGATATTATGAAGACTTTTACAAGACAAATAGGAATTAGAAACCGATACCCAGTTGAGTATAAAAGAAAGAACTATTCAAATTGAATGAATACATTTCCTCAGAAACCCCATTAATTACTGAATCAATGAATCCCGTGAGAAACAGACCAGAAAATTCAACAGGACCATGCTGCTTTCCAAGTTATCAAACTGAACCATTTTGGTTCAAAAGGACCGATCAAGATTCCTGGATAAAAAAAAGTTAGAATTCCAAGCTACCAAGCAATTAATCATGTATAAAATTCCCGACTTAAAAAAGTGACTCGCCCCTCGGAAACTTGAAATCAGCAAGTAAACTAATAATACAAAATACTAAAAATCAAACCGGATGGCGGTCTTTTTAAATATCTTTGTAGTTTTATGATCCAGTGAGTACGACCCGGCACGTTTGTTCACTGCGTGAAGATATAATAAAGGAAAAAATCAAGTTTCCTGAAAAAATGTCAGTCGTCCTGTAAAGAGAGAAGTTGTTTTCCATCGTAATCCATTAAACTTTCGTTTAATATCAGGAATAACATGGCTACTTTATCCATGAGTCAAAGTTGTTGAAAATGTGCTTATTTTTTTTACAATTTTACCGTGCGAAATATTTCGCCCATTCATCGTGAAAACCAAACCTTAAGTTTGCAGTGTCAGCAAAAAGTTCCCACGTTTAGATAGGGTGCATTACATTGGCATCTTTCGCGCTAAAAATTGTAATGACTTCTCATTGATAAAAATTTCCATTCATAAAAATATTGTCAAAAAATCTAGAATATTTTGCTTTAATGTTTCAAGACAAGATGGACGTTGGGCGTAAAAATAATTGTCAAGAAAGTAATATCGTAGCGTCAAATTTCTTCTGGCAATGTGCGGAATGGCCGATAAAACCTGCTTTAGATGAACCATTTTTATTTACAAGGCACAAATTAACAGACTACATCACCGATATCCATCGTTTGAATGACGAAATGGAGTTTCTGAAGACTTTAGATCTCGATTTTTCTCTTGGAAACAAAGAATATGAGCCACCACTACCGATGTACACTCAAGGGCCATCTACTGAGGTACAAATAAACCAACAACATTTCTCGTTACCGGAAGAAGTTCCACAACAAACATTTTCTTTGTCGACTCAACAAGTTGAATTCCATAAAAATAGTTTTGATCATCAGCAATTTCTTAATAATAAATCTGCTGGAAATAATTATGGAGGACCATCATTACAAAAATCGTAACTTCGAAAGTCAATTAAGAAGGTAAAAGACAGAATTTTTTGTATTCTTCGCTTCTCTGTCTGACGTTGATTCACATATTTGTGTACGATAATTCTTGGACAATTTTATATGAAATAGATTCTGCAGTAGCTAGCTGGTTGCTTTTAAATTTGAATGAAATATACGAATAAATAAATGGTAATTATCTACTCACTAATTTTATATTATTTTTGTACTTTATGTACTTTGCACTTTTTGTATGTACTTTTTTGGACCACCACCACCATTTTTTTTATCTCATGAGTTGATAATTTGTCGCTTTCCTCGTTTTGTCCTATTTTTTTTCTTCGATAAAATATGCAAAAGCTACGCCCGTGTCAAGGGGTTCAACTATAAATTTTCAGGGTCGGGGAATCAAATTGACAGGCAGCTCATATAGATTCACCAGGGGAATTTAGTTGAAATCTAAAATTTCAGCTTGGGAATTTCCCCGTCCCCCGGGGTCTTATGTCTTTTTTTTTTTTTTTTCTCTAAGCAATTTCTTTTCTAGAAAAAACAAGGCACCGGGCATGGCAAAGATATAAGCCACAACCCAGGTGCTTCCTAGAAATAGTACAATTGGACATAACTAAAATAAAAAAGAGGAAAAACAACATGTACAACATATAACATAGAAAAATTAAATAACAATAAATCAAAATATCATAAATGAGGGGGAGGCAGGAATTCTATTCAGTAAATCTTTTGCTAGAGTTTAGGTATTCAAGTGAATACGTAAGTATTAATTTGTTGTCGGTATCATTTAGTTGGGGATGGCCGTAGAGAAGTAATTTTGTTCGAGAATCAATGACTAAATTGTTTCTACGTAGAACTACATTCACTTTAGACATAAGTTGTAATCTTTGCTCATTGTATAAGGAACATGAGTTGAAAAAATGGTCAGTTGATTCAATTGCAGCACCACACAAACAAGTCGACGTAGGAGTATCGCAAAAATTATGCTTAACTTTGTGGGATCGAAGATTGCTTAAACCCACTCTCAACTGATACAAAATGGGTAAATAGGTTGGGTTTACTATACCAAATATTGATTTACACTTGGGTCGAAATAGTGATAGTAAGTGTTTTTTTAATACTGTAATTGAAGGAAGATCATCAAAGTTACAAATTATATGGTTCCATGTGTGTATGGCATCCGGAAAAAAGCTATTTTTATACTTAGAAGTACGGCACTGGATATTACGAAATACATTAGGCAAGAAAGGTTGACGGATTTCAGGTAAAAGGGTTTTGAGATAAGCAGGTGTATTATTGTTAATGATTTTATGAAGAAGAAGTGATCTTCGACAAGAGCGACGGTCAGTTAGGGACTCCCAACCAATTTCCTCATAAAGTTTAGATCGATTTGAACCTTTCCATGTGCCTGTAATAGCAAGTGCAGCTTTGTACTGGCATTTTTCAATTTTTTCCATTAGATCATTAAGAATGATACCATGGTTACTATATGAATGGGGAATATGATAAATCACATCACAATAATCAAAATGTGGTCTTACAAAAGATTTGTATATTTGATTGAGAGATTTATGGGGCATGAAAGTAGATATATGTTTAAGTATACCAATTAATTTGTTTACTTTGATGATCTTCTCTTCAATATGAGGACGGAAAGAAAGAGTCTTATCAAGAGTCAGTCCTAGATGTTTCTGATTCTCAACTGTTGTAACAGGTGATCCATTAAAAAAGAGGCTAGGGTGATCTTGTGGCTTTTTCTTACGTGAGAAAAGAACTTCATTGGCTTGCTTAGTAGGATCTGGATTGAAAGACATTTTCCACTGGTATGCCCAATCTTGGATGATACCTAAGTCGTGGTTTAAATTGAAAGCAGTAGATAAAGGATCGTTGACAATTGAATATAGCATTGTATCATCTGCAAAAAACTTTATGTTAGAGACTATATCAGATTCCAGATCAGAAATATAAATAAGAAATAATAAGGGACCTAGGACTGAACCTTGGGGAACTCCAGAATTAATAAAACCATATTCAGAGCAAGAACCATTTAAAACAACTCGTTGCTTTCTACAAGATAGATAGTTGATAAAAAAATTCAATAATCTT